>VWZS01008794.1:124333-186450 GCA_013397075.1 Rhabdornis inornatus | reverse complement strand
AGGGTGGGAAGGATGGAGGAGAAGATCAAAATTAAAAAAAAAAAATCTAACTGATAAGTACAGAACCAGACAGAGTTTCCAAAATGTTTGCTCATAGCACCTCTTTGGATGAAAATAACATCTTTTGGTTTGTGTTACCTCTGTATTCTTTCTTGACTTTCTTGGGATTTGCATGTTCACAGGATTTTTCAAAATTTGACTTATTTTTACTTAAAATCCTAAAAATAAATTAAATTGATAGAGCTCATGCACCCACAATTCAATATAAGTGCTAAATGGTGATCTTGATTATTATGATAATTTGTTTGGTACTTATTGCTGTGGTATATAGGTGCTTTCCCAGGATTCAACTGAAGCAGTCTTTCCAGTGTCTTTTTTAAAATTCCATCAGGGACCATGAGATTTTATGTAAGTTCAGGGAGCTATCAACTGATACTAGGTATATATATATGTGTATTGAAAACAATTAGGAATATAAGCATAAACACTATGTAAAGAATTTGTCAGAAGAGCTAATGGGGATTTTTGGGGAAACTGCACTTCTGTCTCAATTCCCTCATGTTTAGAAACCAAGCATATGGGTATCTAGGTTGGAATGCTCTGCTTCTATGCCATCAAGGTGTTGGAAACACTTGAGTATTGCTGTTGCTGGATATAGTTTCCAGTTACTGTCATGCAGTGGTGTGGTGGGTTAGCAACACTCACCCAGCCACTCGCTCACTGCCTCAGTGGGAGAAAGCTCGTGGGGCAAGATGGACTGCTTACCAATCAGTGTGGAGGGCAAAACACATTCAACTTGGGGATAATTAACTTTAATATAGTGCCAATTAAGTAAGAAACAAAGACAAGTATTAAAACAAATTTTCTCCCCTCTCTCCCGGACTTCACCCCTTCACTCCTGACTTCCCTACCCACTCTCAATGGGGAGATAGAGTCAGTCCTTAATAGTTCCCCTCTCTTGCTCCTTTCTCTTCACATTTTTCCCCTGCTTCTGCATGGGCACTCCACAGATCACAGTTCTCATATGGATGAGATATGGATATCAGGAAATATCCATTTGCCTACTCTAGGGTCCTCCAAGGGCTACACTGGGGACACTTTCACTGCTGTGGGACAACTCCTCCTCCTTTCTCTGTCCCTGCTGTTCCCTTTGTTTTGTTCACTCCAGATTTCTTATCCTCCTCTGCTTCTGCTCCACTACCAAAACCTTTCCATCAGCACCCACTACATGATAATGCTAGTCACTGTAACAAACAAGGTATCAGAATATCCTCAGGAGCCTGTGCTCAGTATGAAACAGTCTTTTTCCTTAAGGTCCAGTGACTACCACCCAGTATCTGTCTCACGAGCCACTGAGAAAAAATGGGAACAAATCCCACTATATTTTAACCTCATCAGTAATTCTCTCATCAGCTAAACACAATAAAATTCAGATAGATTCTTGTCTAAAAATTCCTACAAAAGTACATACCATGCTGATAAAAATTTCATTTCTGTGAATAAAATTTTCAGTCATTGTGGGTAGAAAGGAAAAATGTCATGTGTTTCTGACTGAGCCATCGCTGAGTTCTTCTCAACTGTTAGAGATATTTGTTTTCCCTTGAAAAGCATTGGTTTAAGCAAATAATCGCAGCAGCTAATCTAGTAGTGTGATGCTCCCTACAGAAGAGTTTGTCAGAGAACATAAGAGACTGAGGATCTGTTGGTCCCTAATCAAATGTAATACTTTTCTACACTAATTCCATCTCTAGGAGATATCCAGAAATGTGATTTTTAACAGTCTTCCTGAAAAACACTAATACTATTTTATAAAATGAAGTTATGCCTGAAGTTACTCCACAATATGTCCTTCATATTCTCCATTGCTGCATTCAGATAGCAGCATGTCTTTGCTCAGCCTCCTCCACAAGCACTTTGGAAAACACACGAGATCTAAATACTGGCCCTGCATAAAGTGACTTTTACCTTTCAGGCTACGTGCCCATTTTTTTCATGTGATGCTCTGGCATCCTGAAATGTCCTGATTTTTCACTAGTAAAACTGTTTGTTTTTTTCTTTGTATTTGTTGACTGAATGATATTCAGTGAGTAAAACTGGCTCTTTGATTTTCAGACCAGGAGACTGAAAATTCAGTAGGACATGCCTTTTACAAAGAAAAGTAAAATTACTGTATAGGTTATCAAATCTAATCTTGTATTCAACAATAGATGAATGCTTGATCAGTTTCTCACAGCAAGTTCAATGAAATACCAAGTTAGCTTTCAAAATAAAGGGGAAGATATTAAAAAAATATTATTATTATTAAATTATTATTTTGGTATTATTCCAAAAGAAAAAAGTATTTGTGGCTCTCAGGAAAGCTGCTTGCAGCATTGACTCTAACACACTTTTCTTCAAATTGGTTTTTTTGAAGACTATGTCTTAACCATAGAAACTCTCACTTCGCATGGTACAGTTTTAGGATCATATAAGTAGTGACTCTTTCATCCACCAGAATTTCTCAGATTAGTTTTGTTTGTGTGAATTCTGTTTGCTGCTCTGGAAAGTCTTCTGCTTTTACTGAATTAAAGTAGATAATTTTCATATGCTTTAGCTTTAAAAGTTCAGCTTTGGGAATTCAGAAAAATATACTAAACCTACTCAGTTATTGAAGATTCTTCCTCATAAAATTTTACTCATACAATCATGTCATTAGTGGAGGCATCACTGGGAGGGCTGGCCTGTCACTTTAAACAAAGAGTATTATTACCTACTGTTATGGCTGTTGTTTTGAGTTGAAGAGATTTGAAAGTATGTCAGCTGTCCAAATTAAATCTTTATTTAAATACAGAAACAAAATGGGAAGAGCCCTTTGTGGGATTTTTCGCAATACATTTCCAATATTTCCAACATGTATTCTTAGGGATCCAAGCTTCACTGAGAAATTGCATAAACCTCTCAAGTTAGAGATCTTATTTTTTAAATAAAAGGAAGATTCAATGTGTTATCTTGGTGTCCAGACATAATGAAATGAGATGTATTTTTTCATCTCCAGTTTGCACACAATATAAAAGGGGTCAATTGAAAAGAGCGTAACTTGCAGTCAACAGCTCCCCAGCGCACTCAAAGAAAAATGCATCCTCTCCTTTTTAATCAGACTTATGAATAGATAGGGGTGGTTTCATATGCACTTTGAAGTCTCTTACCCTGCAATTTGGCCCATTCCCTGTATTTTTTCCTGGAACATGGTACTATCCAGGGTACCTATGCATATCACAGCCTCTGCTATCATTTTTAATAAGTAGCTTATCTCTGTGATGCAACTAAAAGCAATCCTGAGTGTCTCCAGGGTTTGTTGTAATTAAATTTTATTGTTGTATTTGAAAATGTACATTTTTTTGAAAACTGGTGGAACAAAAATGGAAAAGAGATTCTAGAAGATGATAGTCTGATTTTTAGAAGGTTTTAACCCTTTGTAGTTTCCAGATTCACAAGCTTATTTATGCTTCCCAAGCAGCTGTACTTACACGCCTCTGAAACCCTGAATATAGCAGCTAGTGTAATTTATTACCTGATGTTGGGTAACTGTCCAAAGATTATAATTTATACCTGTAGTCAGATGCTGTAGGATCAGAGATTCAGTAATTTGTGCGTTGCTAATAAGATTGTAGAAGGCCTTTTCTGAAAGTCTTACACTATTGCAGCTGCCCCTTTCTTCTCCAAGTATTTACAGCTGTGAGGGAATTTCAAGTCCCAGTGCTGCCAACAAAGTGCTGTGAAAAAAAAAGCAGGATTTGCCAACTTCCAATTGGGACAATAAAGAAACGTCACTGATTTGAGCAGAAAACCAGCCTTTACTTATAAAACCAACCATTTTACTGTGGAATTCCACTGCCATGCTCAGGCACCACCACCCAAATCACTGAAGAGTGCAACACCTTTGCACTCACACCTTTGTGCAGTCAGTGGAATTTCTTGCAGTCTGCATTCAGGGACTGAGCTTCACTTTGGTCAGTGTACGGTCTCAGTTCTCTTCACAGCTCAGCTCATCAGGACTGCTAATAAGCACGCATTGCAGTTTTCCCCTTTTGTGTTTTATTCCTACTTGATTTTCTTGCCATGGGGTGCTGTGAACAGCTTTTAGAAATTCATGTAACTACTTTTTCCAAATCAAAATACTTTCTCCAAACAATGTCATCTTTTCTGTCTGGCATTGCTACTAATCTTTATTTAGTTATTTACTTTACAATTTCTAGAGGGATTGGATGTGCTCAAGGCACCCCTTTAAGCAACACTTTATATCAAGGTTGCATTTATAAATACTTCATGAGAGGCTAATGAATGATTAATAGATGTTTTAATGTATGACCAATCAATTGTAGATTTTGCAATGTCCAACAGACAAGTAGGTTTCTTATAAGCATAGATTATAACCATATCTGACATCTTCTATTGATGGGCTTCTAAACGTCTATAACATACACACTACTCATATCTGTAACATGCTTAAAACAGCCACTAATCACTGATTAATTTTTTATAACCTATTTTGAATCAGAGCCTGTCTATGGAGTATATCCCTTACTGCTGCTTGTGACCCTCCATTTCTAAAAGATTGAAAATTTACTCATCATCTAAGGTCTCAGAACTCCTACTAATTTCACCTCAAACATAAAGCTTTTCTGAGTTAGCTCTAGCATTTTCATCTCAGTCTAGGAAAAAATGTCCCTTGACTGTTTTGTCCCTCAGACTTCTGGCTGCTCTACCCTGCTAATGTGTATTTTACAAGTTCTGCTATAATGCAATGATTCTTACAAGGCAAAGCCACAATAAAATGTGTTTTCAGCTTCTTGAACTCAGTTTGATTGCTCTCAAGACAGCTGTCCAAGGGATGATGGTTCCCGACATTTTTTTTTCACTGTCATCCCTGTGTGCTTGGTTCAAAGTTTGCCTTTCTCGGAAAAGGATAAGAAAATAGAAACTTGACAATAATCCAGGGGAAAAGCCATGTCCAAGACAACTTTTGATTCTGACAGATGAACACACATTTTGTATGGTTGTGATAAGCACAGGAGTTGATAGGAGTGTTCCTCTGTGGGATTCCCCTAGTCTCCTAAGGTGAAAGCCATGACCATGCTCTTTGCTTTCTATGGAGCATTCAGGTAGAATTGACTAAAGCAGGCAATACAAATTATTGCCTGAAAATTTATGAGTCCTGGAACTAATCATTCACATTTGAGAAGCAGCATGTTGCTTGGTATTGTATTTTGCAAATGAATTTTGAAATTTTAGTTGCTATCTACTGACCTCACAAGGTGATAAATTCTATTGTGATTTATCTATCTATTGAGACCAATTACTTAATGATAAAGATTAAAAGGATTTGCAGATTTTTCTTGGGTTTGGGGTCACCAATAAAAAAGTTTCTGTTCTGAATATTCCCAAGCAAACATTCCACTCCCAGTCAAATCAACTGCTAAGCTTTCACTGATTGCTCTTTACTGCAGTACTAAGCTGCTACACCTGTGGCATTAGCAACTGAACCTGAAGAAACATACAAAGCATAACTCGATTAAAAAAATAAAATGGGGAGAGAGAATATAGGGTTTAAAAAGGGAATTTTATTCTTCAAAATCAACATGGAATTTCCTCTTCCTTTTTAAAACTATTCATTTTCAAAGCCCCAGAAGTAAGAACCTCTTGGACTTGAGCTCTTGGAGCAGACATTTTTTTATGGACAATTAGGTGGGTAAAAAACATTAAAATAACATAAATGTTACTGTGCCTTCACTTTTATATTATCCAGTTAGCATTATATGTTTATCATGGGTCTTATAATGGTATTTGATTTATTTTTTTTCAGCTGGTTAATAATCCACTAGCAAGTCAAGCAGCAGCAGCTGCAGCAGCAGCAGCTATGGGCTCAATAGCAAACTCCCAAGCCTTTGGAAACGCCCTCTCCAGTCTTCAGGGGGTCACAGGCCAACTTGTCACTAATGCACAAGGACAGGTGAGTAGAAGATGGAGCAAACAGTGAATTCTGATGGCAGGCTGATCTGGGGACAAAAATGAGTTCCGCTTGTATGACAGCAATTTAAAAGTGCACATGTGGAAGATAAATAAATATTGATTTGCCAGACAAGGTAAGAAAAGGAAAGTCTGAGAAACAGGGGGAAGTTAGGCACTCTTAAAGAGTGTTTTGAGACTAGAAAAGGCTAGGGGTTTCTTTTATTTTGCTTCAACCCTTTAAAAATATTGCAGTAGTGCAGTACCATGGTATTTTAAAAGTCCAGCAACTCTGATTCTTAACAAACATACCATCTGTCTTCTTCCACTTAAATATGCCTAATAACAGACATCCTTACTGGGGTGGTACTGGGCTTCACTTTTTTGCATTTCTGTGGCATTTCTGTATTCCATCATTTCTTAAAAGGCATTAAATGTTTCTAATAAAGGAAAATAAATTGGAATGAAGTATTGCAGATGGATTTATCTGAGTGCTTACTCACTTGTTTATTAACTATGTTAAGCAATTTGCAATGAATATGCCAGCCTGTAAATGCAAATTTGGTAAATTATTTTGGTTTAAAGAAAATTTTCTAAATAGGAACTTCAACATTGTTTAAGAATTAGTGTGTCTAAGAGAGAGATTGTGCATTACCTACATTACTACATTTTGGAGCTGTTTATTTGTTCAAAATATTTCAGTTTAAGTCTTAGCATGGTGGAGAAAGATATGCATCTGAATCCATATATATAAAAATAATTCCTTTGTTACAGCATATTTAAGTGGCTTTCAGGTTGTGACCACTTTCATTTTTTATTGCATTTATTAGAACTAAAATTAATACAATGTCTTATTTCTCTGCAACAAATCTGTCAATATAACTGGTAACTGAATAATTTGAATGTCACTATTCTAAATTCTACAAATTGGGCACACAGTGATACCCACAGCATTTATGTGGATGTTAGGCCCTGAAAAATATTTATTGAAATTATGCAGCTTGGCTGATATGTGATTCTAAAGTTGAGTTTCTACTCTTACTCTTTACTAGTGAGGAGAAAAAAAAGGAAGAGCAGAAATTTCTGGTAATTTTCTAGTTAATTGGAACACGAGTGAGGTTTTTTATTTTGGCCCATTAAAAAATAAAAGTTAACACTTTATAGGACCCCCCTGTTTGTTTTTTTTTAACAGGCACATAAACAAAGATGCTTCCCGAGCTTCAGTATCACCATCCAAGTCCCAGGAAAAAAAATGCTGACCTTGTTATATTTACTGGGTGGGTGCAGAATTGTTCCATCACTACCCCGAGGGTTGAACGATGGAGCTTGTCAAAGTGAGGCCTTATCTAATGAATCATCTTATCGCAGGTGCACACCACACATATTAAAGGAGGATTGTATGAACAATGTGCCCTCTACAATAACCTTTCAATGTCTACTTTAACCCTTGTTTCAATCCCTTTTCATCAAAGGATCATTTTATGCAGCCAGCTTTAAATGGAGGCTCTCAAAAGCCTATTAAGATTTCTGGAGGGATGGGGTATTGGTTTGGGAGAAAAGTTGGTTATAATACCTATAACTCATAGTCAGATCAGCTCCAGCCTAGAAGCCTGCTTGTTTCTATCTCCTGTGTGCTCCAGAAATGGTTCACAGTCACCACTCACATATGAGGCACTAGACACCAAAGATGTTCATTGTAAGAGCTGAAGTTATGAATGTAATTTTTTATAGCTTTTGCTTTACATGTTCTCCACAGAAAACTTAATCTATGTGTGACCATTCATTGTATTCTTAACAAAATACTACTAAGAAGATATCACTGAATGAAAGTTTCACTCAAGCTGAGTCTTGTTTATTCCAGGCGTAATGTAAAGTCCAATAATTCCACAGGTTGCAGACAAAGAGAAAGGAAAGGAAGAATCTTCCCAACTGTTGGAATGAAATTATAGCATCTAGCTATCTGCCTAGGTCTTTTAAATAAGGATTGTCTTTTTATTACTTGCTTTTGCAAATGTTCCTTGGTTTATAATCAGTGTTGCAGACCTTGCCACAATATATAAAATATATAAATAGATAAATTTTGATATATATATATAAATAGATAAACAGATAAATATTGATGGCAAGTGTGTAATATAACACACAGTTTTATAATATTCAGCATAAACTCATATTACTTAGAGACCACTTCTCAGACTGCCCTAAAACAGGACTATTCAGCATAATTTATCTTCATTCCAAAAATTAAATTACATTCCCTTCAAATTAATAGAATTGTAGCACCTAACCAAGAACTACAAGACATTTCTTCAAAATTGGGAGCATAAACAAATAGTAATTTGAAATGCTCCATTTCTGAATAATCTGCTCAGAGTCACTAAAGAGCCAGATTTGCACCATATGTTAAGAATCTGCCCTTTGAAAATTGCCCCTTTCAAGGAATCACAAGCGTGATACCGAAAACTCACATATAAAGCTGAATGAGTTATGAGAATGTTGGTACGTGCAATCTTTGTAATTACACGCTGTTTCTGTTACAGAAATTCAGGGCTTGTAAATGTCCATCTGTCTAGCTAAATATATGGTGATCAGTAATCCCTGGAGACATTAAGCTCTAGGTCAAATCCAAGATCCTATGGCAAATTTAAGGGAAATGATCCTTTAAATGACATATGGCATGGCCCTAATTCCCAATAGTCTAGGAGTTCTTACAATTACAGTAACAAAATCATATATATTAACAATAATTTATATTACAGATTTGTTATTTATTCAATTATTGAATTCACAGTTATGGCATGTTTATTTATCTTTCTTCTTTTGCTTTGGATGGCAATTTGAACTGTAATACCAGAGCTTCCCAAGACCAAGCCAAGAGATCTAATCCATTGAAACAATATGATTAGATCACTTGATTAATTTGATATAGTACAGGTAGAGGACTCTAAATCAAATTTTCATTTTCAGAGGCATATTATGAAGAGCTATTGGCCCATGTAACGCTGCTTACATTCTGTTTGCCCTCAGCACTTTCCAGGAAGTGTTTGCAGCACTGGGCTTTCATATCTTAAATTTAAAGGCCAGGGCAGCAGGTTTGCCAGATTGCACCCTGTCAGTAGATTTCAAAGAGAGGCTGTCTACCTATTCAGCTTCAGCCTGCCCTTACAGTAGGACCCTAGTGCCATTGCTGCCCTTGGATTCTTCAGAAGTTTAATAACCCAATACATCTCTTTTTTATGCTGGTTTTGCAAATGAAAGAAAAAATCAAGAGTTTTGTGTTTGCTTTACTATGTTTATTAAGTATGTGAAATGTGTGCTTTGGCTGTTGTCATAATATTTTTAAAGAAATGAGTTACAGAAATATGAAAGCAAGGTTGCTGAATATGGTTTCTTAATTATCATCAATTGCATTCATAAATGTCTCTTGACTTCAGCAGGATCAAATACATTTTAACTGTGGGTACTGAGTAAGTTTAGTTTCTCTTTTGGAAAGATGGAAGTTGTCTAACAGAAGAAAAATGCCACTAAATTCATCAGTTGCAAAATAACATTTTACCATAAAAGAAAGAAGGAGTATGATAGGAGTTGGCATGGCGAACTGCCTTATGGACAAAGAGGGCAATAGTCTGTTTCCTGGGAGATTAAAAGGAAACTCTAAGTATGTACGGTGTAATCATATTGTCCACATTTTAATTGAACAAAGAATTAATTGGGATTGTTTCCGTGTAAATCTAAGTATGGCCCTGAAGGAACTCAGGCTTCATTGTGCCTATGCCTTGCTCTTTAGGTATGAAAATCTTCTGTATAAGAAAAATCTTAAGCACAGGTCCACCCTGGTACTTAACAAAAAAATAACTAATTTTTGAGTGTTGTAGTCCATGAGTAGCTCAGGAAGCTAAATAGAGAGAGAGGCATTGTTGATCCAATTAGATAATAGGAGTACTTTGGTTCTCATTATTCTGATGAGAGGGTACACATTTGCTCTTTGAGCTTCTTGATGGTAAACGGTGCTAATGAGGCTTGATGGATTCCCTGCTCCTAACAAGGCTCTCAGCAGTGCGAGTGATTACAATGGAGATAGATTTGATGGGATGCGCTCCCTTTTGTAGTGTCTCAGCTGCTGACACTCTGCGACATAATCAGGTCACAGAGCCGGTCACAGCCATCAGCAAAAGCCATAGCTCTATTCCTCATTATTAAAGTGCATTATTCAGTTCCAGGCCTTCACAATACTGCCAAGGGCCTTTTTTTCTTCCCCTTTTTTTGTTAAGCATCAGTTCTCAAATACAAGAGTTAATAAAATCATCAGCTAAAGAACTAGTAAATTAAAGAAATGGAAATAAAGTGCTCCCTTTCAAATTCATTGAAGGATCACAATTAAATAAGCAGGGAATTTCTCATCACCACACACTGTAGAGTACAATGTAATATGTCATGTGCAATAACAACAGGGATAGGATTTTAAAAAATAACATTGTCCTCATTGTGGACTGGCTTGGAAAGTGCTAAAGTATCTTTTATGATAAAGGAAATTTCTGTCTTCCCAACTATTACATGTCTTCCCGTAGGTACTATTATTTTCATTGTTTTCTGTAACTACTTTTTTTCTGAAGTGAGAACAGTTATTTGCAAACTAAGTTTATGATTCTAAGCAGAGCACCTGTCTTAGCTTAAGTGGCCAAGGCCACAATCTGGAAAATATGCAATAACCCACAGTACCTGGACCTCTTTGTTCCATAGACAAGGTCATTACCTTCTTTTAGGGGGTGAGGTAATTATAAAATGGTGCGGGAAAAGGTGTTTGTAGCATTTTCGTTCTATTTTGATGATGTTAGGTGGGGCTATCCCCATTCCAAAAGAAAATACTCTTTGAAAATCTAAGGCACATTTTAATGCAGTTTAGTTAAACAAGTGAGAAAAAAAAATAGTGGAAAGCCTGAATTTCTTAGCTAGGTATTTAGTTAGTTATTAACTTTTTGTTTCAGTTAAATATAAATAAGATATTCAAATACTGAAATGTATACCTTTACAAGGATTTGAACCATTTCTGTTTAATCCCTGAAGTATGTATTAAGTGACAATAGTATAATTTTGTGCATGGGTAAAACCACCAAAGGGACTAATACATTGGGTGGGGTATTTTCCTTGTTGTTGGGGTTTTCCTTGTTGTTGTTTTTTTTTGGGGGGGAGTTTTTGTGGGTTTTTTTCTGTTGGTTTTGTTCAACTCCACAATTTTTCCTCTGTTTTCTTTCTGGTAGAGCATGCTATGACGAGCAAATGAGTATGTATACACAAAGTTGTTTGAAAGACTTTCAGTTCTCTAGAACCATAGATGTATGAACTTTTCAATATCCACAGTTTAAAGTTCAAAGTTAGTACTGTGGAATTAGCAGTCATCTCCAAGAAATGTGTAGATAGTGCCATGTGACCTAATTTTCTTTTCAGCGCTAGCCAAGAAATTTGGTGGCTACCACTGGGACAGCAAGTTGTGACTCCTCATACACTTAAAAGGAGGATGTTGATTGTTTGTTAGGATTTTTTTGTTGCTGTTTGGGTTTTTTTACAATTCTTCCAGGAGTTCTAGGAGGTTCGAAGTCCTGTAATGTGTAAGAATCTTAGAGTCCTCCTGAATATGTGCAATTCATACTGCTCTTAGCTGTTCAGTGTCCATAGCCTTATCTCTTAACCTTCTTTTCTCTTTCTTGTTATCACTTCTGTATCCCTTTCAGCTGTGAAGCTTTAATACATGGTAACCACTAATATTTTAGCCCTCACAACATCCAAACGTTCACAAAATTCTTAACAATAATTTTTAAAGTACTGACTGCTAACAATATCTTCCTAGGGCTAAAACCTACAGACATCTGAGTTGGTGGTATCAGAATGGCATATATTAAGGATATTTCATTAGAAGCCTGAGGAATTAAAAGAGACACATTTTGAAGGAGGTGCTAGAGGGAGGGATTGTAACAGTCTAATAATACTAGTGTTTAAGAACATTCCTTGGAAAACCCTTTACCAGGAGAATCTGTCTTGGCAGACCTTCATACTATTTCTGCTGGGCAGAGTCTGGCTCTCGATTTTCCCCCTCAAAGTTTCACTGAGCTGAATACATGTGGTTTTGCCATTTGCAGGAAAAAAGTGAAAAGAGAAAAGGTCAGTTGTAAGGGAAGATTTTTTTTTCTATTGGTTTCTCTCCCCACAGCTATACATGGAGGAGGGTGTTTGTTTAATTACCTCCCATGTGAATTTGAATCAAAAGACAAATAATTCTTTTAACATATTTTTGCTGACTGTGTCTTTATTTTGCTGTACTATTTCTCTAGTATCAGTTGTATCCACAGTGGCATAAATGTAAAAATGCATGGACCAAGCTCTCCAGTCATGCAAATTGATAGTTTCATGAAGTGGAAATGGACTGAGGCAGAGTGAGTCTAACATAAACCAGGAGCTGACTAGTCTTTTTGTCTATTTCAGACAGTGATCACTGAAAATTTGAAAGGATAATTGTGTAATGGAACTTCTATCAGGCTTGGAAATGACCCACATCTATCTAGAAGAGCCACTGAAATTTCTTTTATCTAACTTGCAACAAATCATACTTTTGGTACTAAATTTCATACTCCAAATTGTAGCCCCTTGCCTGGATTTCTGCCTAAGGTACTGTGTCTTGGACATAGATATTTTCAGAGGTGCCCAAGTCTTATTTTCAAAAGCAACTTTCATACCTGTAAAAGCCTGAGTTTCCTTCAATCAGAGTTACGAGTCTGAGTGCTTGAAGGCATGTCTGTGCACTGTAACAGAGCATTGCAAGCAAATTGCCAGAGACAGTTCATTTATATGTGCATGTCTCAGTGCCATACTAGCACAGACTGAAGAAGCCAAAACTCTCAGTAGTATGTTGCTATAGCTGGACTAATTAATTCTGCTTCTCAACAAGGTGGCACAGGAGCTAGTTCATTAGTTATTAGCTCTGGGGTCTTACTAACACACCGTATTATGTGGAGTAAATATACTTTGAAGAGGCCCTTAAAAGCCTGAAGCATTTAGGCACTTTTGAAAATGTTACTATTCTACATTAATTATTTCAAGTCAGAAGTACTGGACACAACTGTCCTTTTGTCATTGCCTTCTTAATTACTTTTGCATGGAGCAGAAAACCAAACTTACTACTAGTTCAACCTTAATACCATTTTCATGAAAGCTAACCAATAAAAAAGGAAGAACCTACCATTCCTATAATCTGTTCATCTTAGCATCATGAGGTGGTTATAAGCATGAAAAATTTTCATTGTTATCACCAGTGACATACATCACAGTCAATGAAATCTTCCTGCTCTACAGAGGTTCTTACACTACTCTCCTTATCATCATATCTTATCACCTTCCAGTAAAGCATTCAGAAACATGACTAGTGATAGTCACAAATTGGTCTTCCTCTCAGCAGAAACTTGCAGAATAGTGCATTGCATGTTTAATAAGGGCATTTGGCTTTGTCTGTCTTTGTTAGGAAATTTTTTTGTTTGACTTTTAAAGTTTTGGTTTTGTTTGGATTTTAAAATCTTTATGAAGGTATTTCTTAGAGATGCATATTGCTTATATTTGCATCAGAGAAAGGCAGACAAGAAATGTATTAGATTTTGCAGCAGAATGTGGTGAAGCCAAAGGTAATAAACACAGGAATGTTCCTCAATTCCTGTCGGAATACATTCCAAGTCCTTGGCCTTCCCCTTAGAGCAAACTTTGCTGTGCACAGAGAAGGTTTGACTCCTGTTATCCTGGAAGACTGAATTTGGTAATTATTTCATCAATGAGCTTTAGCTAGCCATTTAGATTCCTGGGAAGCAGACCACAGAAGAACTTGAAGGCTAAGATGGAAGTTTTCCTAAGTACATTGAAAACTCTTTAAGATGACATGAGCAAAGCAGTGGACGTTGATGCATGTAGATGGTATCAAGAAAAGGGCTTTCTATGTTACTGATGTTTCCCTAACAGTGGAAGTGCTCAGGAATATTGCATCACTTCAGGAGTTGACAAAGGTGAGAAAAATTTGAGGCCACATCATTGTCTGAACAGAGATGATGGAAATCCTCCTGTATGAGACTTGTACCAGGGTAGAATCTAAGACTATTCTTAATTTTAGACTTCTTATGAGAGAATGTTATGCGGGGTGGATTATAGAGAGACTCCAGGAAAGCAGAGGCAATAGTGGACCAAATCTGAGAATCTGAGTTATCTTTCTAATTGTGCCTCATCATTTCTGAAAAAATTTAGATCATAGCTCTTTGTTTAACTTGGTGTTTACTCTTACTTAGATTTTATCTAACTTATCCTGTATATAGTATATGCTTTATCCTTGTGCCAGAATTTTAGATTACTAAAAAAAAAAATCTACTCAATTGGCATTGATAATCAGAATAAACTAATCCAGAAGTGCTTATTTGGGCAAAGGGGGAAAGAAGCCAGATCACTCTGCCAAAAGTGCTGCTTGATGCAAAATGCTAAATATTTTTGGTCCTTGATTCACTGATAGAGCACTCCTGCTGTTTTGGTGAGGTTTGGAATTTCTTAAAAGTTACATATATTCATGCATAAATGAAGGCCATTGTTTTTCTTATTGTGCTGTAGTATTGACATTTGTATGTGTATGTCTCAGAGATACAGGTGAGGAAAGATTTGGTACTCCCATGTTTGCTGTGCAATAAGTATTTTTTGGAATCTAAAATGATGAGGAGTCCAGATATTTTATCAGTATCTTCTGAAGAATTTGAAAATGAAGAAATATGTCTTCCCCAAGTAGTGTTCAAATAATGAGGAGAATTTTGCAGAAATACTTGATTGACTCATTTGGTAGTAAGCCAACCACTGAAATATATTCATGCAGCATTCATAGTAATAGCCAGCCAGATGCAAACCCATAACTTCTGCATGCAGGTCCACAAGCTTCCAAACAGCACAATGAACTGGAATTGTCCTGTAAGGGGAAGTATTCTCTGTCTTCTTATTTGCATCTAGATTATTGCAAAGAATTGTATTATGCCTTCTTCTATGTGTTGATCTGTGAACAGCGACAGAGAAAGTTCAAGCAGAAAAAAAAACATGCATGGACAGTCGTTCTATTTTTCCCAAAGTATATCTCAATTTGTTGGTTTTTTTCATGCTGACAGTGGTGGGCTTCAGTTTGTATGTATGCAAATGGCCCAGATATCAAAAGAAAAAAAAAAAAAAGGACCTTTGAAATATCTATGCCAAAGTATTAAATATATATGATTTTTAAAGTACCTTTTTCACTTAAACTTCCTCCTTTGCACATTAATTAAATATTATCTCTAGGATAAGCATCTCTCATAGAAGACTAATGTATTATTGTCACATAATAATGGAAGAGAATGACAGAATCTCTTTCCTTAAGTGCAAAGAAGGATTTATTAATATAAAGAAAACACTCATAACCCTTGAGCAACTCTGTTTCTGCTTCATAGAGAACCTTTGCTAGACTCTTCTCATGTCTAGCTTCATGCTAGAGATACAAGGAAGCAATGCATATATCCTGCCAGTTTAAAAATCAATCCTCTTTTCAGGGGATAATTTAATATCAAGACACGATGTACCCAATATCCAAATATACATTCATTTTCATGTTGACACATCAAATGCTCTGACATAGCCAAGTTTCAAAATAAATGGTTTGTTTTAGAGGTTGGATATGTCACATTAGCATTCACCCAGCAGATAGAGAGATAGATCAGGGAGTGATCAGGACATCAGGGAGACAGTTTAGAGAGAGATGAGAGAGGCCAGGTACACCTTGTAATGTTCAAAAAAGCTAGCTAGCTAGCAAGAAAGAAATTGTATAAATAGGTCACTGCAGCCCAGCTGAAAAGAAGTTTAATTTAAACTTGTTAGTCATCATCTCCAGAGGCCTAATCCACTCCCTTTTTTCAGGGCTGTTCATTTAGCTATGTCTTATTTGATAGGACAAATAGACAGACTCAAAGAAAAAAAATTAGACTCATGCAGTGTACTAGCTTGAAGGAGGAATCAGCACCACTTGCCATGCTAAAATTTCCTTCTTTCCTTCTCAGTTCTTTTTATTAGCCTTAATTTGTTCTCATTTGTTCTGGTTTTGCTGTTCTGGTTTCTTCCATAAGTGGAAGCATAAACCCATGTGGAAACAAGAGTATGGATGAACAGGTGTCTGGTACCAGTGTCAGTGACATATCCTCAGACATCCCAAGGTATTCAGTTTCTATTCTGCTTCCCCCCTGTCTCTACCATTTTCTTTTCCTGACAGTATTTTTTTGCCTTACTGTGTATCTGTGATTCAGTTAGTTAAACATAGGTCTTCAGTCCCATTTCAGACATGGCACAATACTTCTTTAGGCATCCCATGGCCAAAACAGAAAAATATTATTCCCTCTCTGTCTTATTGCCATATTCTGACAAAATCCTAAAATACTTCAAATAGAGCAGATAATAACATTCTTTTCAGCTGAATTGATTCCCACTTATGTGAACACATGTATGTGTGTGTGTATACACATACTCAGGTGAATGTATGCTTACCTGGAAATTCGTGCTCCTCTCCTCAGAGGAGATACAAGTACCCATAGGGAAATGAGATTATAACTATTTTAATTGCCTCTTGAGCCATGCTCCTGTCTTTGGGGTAATTTGATTCTTTATTCTGGTGACAAACGAAAATAAACTAAACCTTCTCATCTTGGCATGGAAGATAATGTGCTGCGCTGTTTTAACTCAGATCTCTCATGTGTAATTTTAGATGTGTGTAATCATTAAATTATTAGAATGCAGACAATTATGGAGTGTACACAGGCCATAATTGTCTGCATTCTAATAATCTAATCTCCATATTAATATATGAGGAATAAAACAAGGCCTGTAGTTTTCTAGGGGTTCGATTTCCCACAAAAAATGTAAGTACTCTTGAATGACCGTAAAGAGAGAGTTAAAAGATATTGGATGTTAACACTACCCTTTCACAACTAGGAGGTACTGTGTAGACTGGTACTATTGATAGTTCTGCACAAGGGATCAGAGTGACTAGAATTAGTAATTAGAAGTTCAAGAAAATTGAGGTTTGTTAGGAGAATTGCAGAGAAAGTGTTTCCCAACATATGCCCACATGATGGCGTGATCTGCATGTTTCCTGACATTTCTCATGTTGTTGAACATCACCTTCACAGACCCCTCCAAAATGCTGGGAGGTGGCTTCCGTTTTTAGGTATTTAAATCACATCTTTTGGGATCTGCACTATAGATCTCTTAATTTTAATTGAACAGATACTGATGTATGGGTCTTGTCTCTTACAATTATTTTTTACATACACTCTCTTAAAATTATTATTAGCAACTACAGTGCACCACTCTTTATATTTAGATCTGTAGGTTGCTCTCCTGGCTAGTCTATTTCTACCCAGGAAAATGTGTCTCTTTTCTCTGATGCACCAAAATGTCCCAGCTGCCACATCTATTGTTCAGGTACAGACACCTGTAGGAGACAGTCACCTACCTTTGATGACAAGTAGACACATGAATTTGAAAATAGCTGTTGTTTATGTTCATTGTTGAAATATACTCCTTTAGCTAAAGCAGAAAGTTTAAGAACCAATGCCCACAGAGGTTAAATAAGATTAGCATGTAATTGATATTAGCAAAAAGCACCACATTCTTCTCTACCACATCTGAGAATTTTGCCATAACAGCAAAGACAAAAATCTGCCCAGAGACTGAGATTAAATATTTAATGACTACTTAGAAAAAAATAAGATTTTTGATTTAAATTTTTGTTCACAAGGTCCAAAGAGAACAAAACTAACTGATTCTCAGTTCACCAGATACAGAAAGGCATAGGAAGCCCTGATTCTCATCTGTGAAGTCTAAGAGCTGATTGAATGTGTTCTGAAATTGCAATCACAAACTATGTTTTTGTAGGAGTATAAGAGGGGTCTTGGAAATTAGTACAAAACAAAATCTTGGCAATCTTTTTGCTCAGGGTACTTATTTAAAATCTTAATATTGGACTAGTGACCTAAAAATACTGTTAGTAGTATGCAGAAGCATTGTCCTGTTCAGATAGGTTTGTGCTTCTGTATATACAATGATGGATACTTAGGGCTTTGCTTACATGGAAGTCCTTAACCAACAATGTATTATACCCTGTATTTTGAAAACAAAATTTTGCAAGTAAATATGCTACAAAAAAATACTTCTTTTCTGAATACAAATAAAAATGCATATGTTAAATATTACTAAGTCAAGCTCAAATTCTCTTAGCCTGATCCATCAATGGAAAGGGCCTCTCCTAAGGAGCACTTAATGCAGCAAGTTGTACCCTTGGCTCCCTCTTGCCTTTTATTTCTCCTTAAAATCATATGCAGTGAAAAGAGGGAACAAACATGAATGATGCATTCCTGATTCACTAAATCACTGTGGTCTCTGGCAAGAGCTCAAATGTAAAAATGTTTAAATCGGCCTCATACTACCAAACAAATGATGCAAAAGGAGACCTCAAAGAACACAGAGTGAGGGGAGATAAATGAATACCATGTCAAGAAAGCAATTTCTCACTGAGTTTGCACAGAATGGAAATTTTACTTCCAGGAGATGGTTAGGGAATCTTTCTAATAAATCTTCAATCCACAGTCATCGCTGTGTCTTTTTTTTAAACTTACTTTTTAAGAGCTGTGTAAGTTATACCCTCCCCAGTGAAATGTGTCAAGATATTACCAGTTGAGTTGAAGGAATTTAAGTGAATCATCTCTATCTCTGTGTTTATATTCGTAATAGACAAGGATGGTCGAACAGATTTCATTTTGTGCATGTGTTGAAGATCTTTTCAACCAGTAAGGTCTTCTCGAAATCTTGTCTTATTTTAATAGTAACTCATAAAAGAAAAAATAAAGAAAAGTTGAGTCTCATTCCTGGAAAAAGACTCTATATTTTATTTTAATTTTAGGGATTTTTAAAACATTATTTTACCTTCCTTTTATGTACACCTGAGATTCAGATGGTCAGTAAATGGCAACTTGCTTTCCAAATGACCTAGAGACTGTAGGTAAATTTTAGAGTTGAGTGCTCATCAGAGTCTTACATCTCTCTAGACTCCTGATTTGAATTCTTTTCCCTAATTTTAACCACATGAAAGGCAACTTAGTCTGCATCCAGCCTAAGCTAATTGTTTAGTGTTTTCTGTCATCACTGAAACGAATAGACACTCTCAAAAAATAAAACATAGGACCAATCTAAGGCAGGTGTTTTAAGCTTCGATGACTTATCTTGCAGGGACTTTTCACTCTCTACATTGAATAGAGAGAGTCTTGATGACAGTCTACTGGATTTTTGTTGCTAGATGTCTAACATTACATCAATTCCATGCTTACAATATCACACAGTAGTTATTTTTAATGATACTTGAGTCATTTTGGTAATGTTATCCTTAACTTCACCATTGCTGTCACAGTAGTTTTAGTTCAGATACTGGAAGCAGCTGAGGATGCAGAACTTAGTACTGGCTGACCTGTCTTATTTTTGAATGACTCTAGAGGAATTCTTCATTTTTTTGTGTGAAAACTGTGTTCCTGTTTTGGTTGCCTGCTTCTTTGTGTTTCCCAAATAAATAGAGACCAAGGTAAGGGTATCTATCTGAATTATGTAAAGCATACTTAACTTTACTGATACTTCCACTAAGTGATGGTTTGCAATGAGAAGGGGAGGATCTTTCTGTTGAGTCTTTTCTTTCAAGTAAGATCAAGTATTCCATCTGCAGGATGATGTTATTTAAAAATAAGTTGTGCATAAATGAAGACTTTGCATCTCTGAGGTTCTCCTGGTTTAAAAAACTTCTTTGAATCTGTAGAAGGGGGGAAGATGTCTCTCCTTTTGACAGATTGCTTTTTACATTTCTCTGGCCATTTACCCTGCTGTTTTGGTTAGAACAGAAAAGGGAAACACTAAATCTTCAGATCACAGACCAACATAAACATATTTCCAGCACAGCTCCAACCATCAGATGTCACAAATGCTCTGAAAGAGCCTTATCATGCAAGAATTTCTGTCCTAAAAAGTAATCTAAACTACACCATTATTGCCAGTTTTACCAAATATTTGTTTTACTCCTAGATATTATGTATGCTTAGGAGGGGAGGCATGTCTTTTAATTTGATTTCAAATGTCCTGCATTTGTTTGGAAATGCAACTTGAATGTTGTTCATGGAATTCTCCTGATTTGTCACCATCAAAGAGTGTTCCTTATTCTATATTGTGGTCATTGCTACCAAAGAAACCCCATAAGAAACAAGTGTCCTCTCTACCCAGGGCTTGATGCACTGCAGTTCGACATCTCTGTTAGGACTTGCTCTGAGACTATGGGATACAAAATAAGTTTTTCTCTACAGTGTCACTTTAATAGCAACTCAGAGAAAGAAGTTTCCACCTCTCCGGCCACTGTTTTGCCAGACAGCATCTTGTCAACTAACTCTCTTAATTTGTTTCTGTTTCTTCTCTAACTATGACCTTTTGGCCTTGCCTGCTGCACAGCACTGTTTATTCAAAGCTCTGGGTTTATATGAACTTTCTATCAAAATCATCCCCTTGGAAGGGAAGATATGTGATAATGAGTTTCAATACTTGTGCTTTTTTTTTCCCTCTGTTATCTCTTGTGGCTCACAGTAGAACCTGAATCATCATAAAGTTATGCACCATAAGTTGTGTTTTGTATGATGAACTTCTTTAAAAGAAGAAAAAAAAAAAAAGACCAGACCACTCTCTACCTGACTGTATCTTTAAAAAAAGGAAAATGACCAAACAAACAAAAACCCCAACAACCCAAAAACCATGGTTATCATGGATAAGAAGAAACTGTTCATCTCTTAAAAAAAAAAAAAGGTGGCGCAAATTTTTAGGTATAAACTCATCAACATAATTCTAAAGCATTATGGTCTTTGTTGTGAAATGAGAAATCCTGTGGTCTCCCTGTAAAGAGCATTAAAAAAACATTACTGACAGGAAATTGAAAAAGTAATATATGTCTGAATGAATATGACAACTTTTTTCTGATAGAGCAGATAGATAAATGTCACATACAAGTTTCAAAATACATTTAATTTTGCCACCACAATGGATATTCTCTTCATATAATATATATATGAATAAGGTTTGAATCATAAAACTTGACTGTGATAAACAAATGCATATTTAACTTCCTTCTTTTCTTTTCTTTTTTCTTTCTTTCTTTTTTTTTTTTTTGAGATGCTAATTCCTTTTTTGACGTTATTTGTTGTTTACAAATCTTTACATTTTCATTTCTGAATGAAGCAGCCTGGTTGACAAATCTTGTGTACATTTAGCCTGGATAAACTTTCTTTTTAATCTGAGAAATGGATTTTGGGTTTGAGATTTTTTTGTTTCATTTGGAGGGGGCAGGGGGATGGGATTTATTTGTTTGTTTGGGTTTTTTGGTGTGGGGTGGGGTTTTTTTTTGTTTGTTTTGGTTGTTTTTTGTTGTTGTTGTGGTTTGGTTTGGGTTTTTTATGAGGTGATGGCAGGCAGGGAGGGAGAAATGAGGGAAGAAGGAGAAGCTAGAAACACACCCACTCAACCATCATCACAGAATCAGAGAATATGCTGAGTTGGACAGGACCCACAAATATTCATATTGTTTCAAGGGCAGTTAATATATTCAGTTCTGTCTCAGAAATGAGCACAATTAAAATGTTCCATATATGAATTATACTATGGCATTTTCACTTCACTCATCTCTCCATTCTTCTGCTGTAATTCCCATATGCCAGAAAATCTTCTCCACTATTGCTCCGAGATTAAACAAGAAGTGCTTTTAGAGTTTTCATATTATGAGTTAGATTTTAAAAAATGTGTTACAAGAACATTTGTAACTACAATATGCATTTTGACAGTATTTAAAACTAAGTTTCATTTTGCTGTTGCTTCTTTCTCTCATTCACATCTGCTTTGTTCTCACAGAAGATTCCACCATTTTTTGTTCTATTTAATATCTTGCTCTTTAGATTGTTAACAGAGAGGTTGCTTAAATTAAGGTAAAACCTGAATGAAGGAAGCAACATCTGATGATACTTACTCTTTCATATGTGAAACATATCTGTGGTTAGATTCTCTGGTTCTTTAAAACACTGAATATAGTGTTTCATTCCATGAGGAACCTTCTTGTTTCATTTCAATCTTTTCCACATTAAGGCATTACATACCAGGAGGGAGAGGTTGAATTAGGCTGGTGGACTTGGCAGTGTTAGGTTTATGGCTGGATTTGATGATCTCAAAGGTCTTTTCCAATCAGCATGATACTGTGACTTTAAGCTTTGGCAAAGCTGAGTTGTGCAAGTGCTCTGAATGATCCTGTGGAGGAACAGCTGAGGTTCCTACAAAAGAGCTGTAGCTGTAACTGTGAATGATGTCTTCTGAACTTGCTAAGGATCTCTTTATTCAGTGCAAGTCATTGAGGTCCCCTGACACCCCAGCTGCCACAGCTGCAAGAGTAATGTGGAAAACAATAGCTCTAGGGAAACATTTAAAGTAAATTGTAAGCATAAGGGGCAGTTCTAGACTATAACTGCATTTTTCCCCCAGGTTTTGGCATTTCAGTATTGATGAAGTTAAAGTAGCACCCACTTTGCTCTTCTTTCAGGAACCTGTGATCCGGTAAAAATTATCAGAAAGTGCAGCAGTAGCATCCCACTTGAAATTCTTGATAAAGTGCATCACAGTCTTCAGTCATCTTAACTAAGGAAACGTGATATCATTATGTAATATAACAATTTAATTATTTGATGACAAATAGGACTGTTGTTATTTATTGTCTATGGCACCCCCATAATCATGAATGGAATACATAATCACACTGGAACACTGTGCTAAGGTCTTACTCCAACATACCAAAAAACCCAATGGCCTGCCCAAAATTACTGAAAATGTAAGTTTAAGACACATGACAACTACACCGATGGAGAAAGGATTCTGGAAACAACTGATTTTCTGTTCTAACCCTTCCCTTTCTCTAGAGTAAAAAAAAAGATAAAGGAGCCCCTCACCTTTGGTGCCCTGTAGATCACAGTTGAAAAGGAAATCCTTTTAGGACTGCTACAGAGACAACATGCAAGAATAGAAAATTGTCTGTGATCTACCTTCCGCAGAACAGGCCTTGGGGATATGGGCTCTGCTGACAGCAGAAGGGAAATATATAGTAGTTTGAATTCACAGAAAAATACATATACAAATTTAAATTTGCCTGTCTGTATCAGGAACATGTTGCTTCCACACAGTACCAGTATAGGTGCTGAAGATGGGATTAACTCAGGGCCGCTGCTACTTTCAATAAGAAAATCATTTAACTCTTCCTTAAGCAGACCTACAGCCCAGGCCTGAATGAAACTGGTAATTAAGCTGCATGTTCTCCTCACAGGTTTAGAAACACAGTCTCTTGCTATGTCTTCCCAAAATTTGAGAATCATTCATTTAGATTTTTCTGTAATTTTTAAGTATTTGTTTCAGTAGGAACATCTTGAATGTACAAAAATTAATTGGTAACCCTGAGAAAGGATCAAATGGCCAGTGGAAAGGGAGGAATGACTGAATGCTGGATATTCATCTCCAGACCCACAGGCAGCTACCCTTCTGAGTTCAATGCCACTGCATCAGAATGTTTTGTTCTGAGAGGGATATTAAAACTAGTCATTCGTGGTAGATACTAAGTATCTGTATTACAGATTTTACAACTATAATTCCTATGGAGTGGTGTTCAAAGTGGACAAATTTAAGCCAAGCTGTAAGATGTGAGCAGAGCACCTTTCTTTCCCTTTCTTCTGTCAGGTCAGGTGAAATACATTAATGATGCGTTTGATAGTATGTGATAATGTAGTGACTATGCTTTCAAGCACTGAAGCACACGTTCCCACTGCTAATATTCAAGAAAACCAGATGAGTGTATTTTCATCTTCAACATAAAAATACCCTGCTTTTTTGGATATCTTTTCTTCATGACCCTTAGGTAGCCTTACAAAAATTACTAAAGACTTGTAGGAGTACTGGCAGGGAGGTAAATAAATTTATATGAACATATTACAGGTGATTGAATGGAGGCCTCTAATTTAACTTTTGAAAAGTGAACTGATTGGCAGAGCAGTGTGCTGAACCAGGGGCCAGAACAAATTTTGCTAGGTAAGGAGGACTAAGGCCTGGCTTATATTAGGTTGGCAAATTTTCATTGGTACTAAAAAGACCAATCAACTCTGTGATGAATGCAGGACAAAAAGAAGTTATATTTGATCTCAGGAATGATCTTTATTCCTAGATATTCAGATCTAGAAACTTGGAGTCATAACTATTTTCCATTCAAGAATTTACATGCAATCTATCTAAGTTTTCTGACCTTCTTTCAATAAAATTAATTTTTTCTCCTTGTCTTCAACTCCCACAAAATTGTGGTGCATTATAGCAAAACTCCTCTTTATAGGCTGGAATATTGGTTTCCACAGTGTTATCCACTGCAGTAGAGAGATCATCCAGGATGGTTGGTTCCATCATAGTCATGCTATGATAAGCATTGTGTCTTGTTCTCAGTAGTCAGAAAGTTGCTTGTGGAAGAAATGCGTGTCCTGCAAAACTGGAAACTGTTTCAGCAGTATATTTGTGTACTACTTCACAGTTACTCATCTCAGCCTTGCCCCGAGCTTTCATGCCCTCTCACAGTAAAAGTTACAACTCTTAATTAATAAGACCAACAGTTTTATATTTTATTTAGCCAAAGTATAAATTATCTAAAGGTGTAGAGACTTCACCTAAGTAGGGCACAACTTTGTATTTAGACAAATGTCATCTGGTACGGGTGCTATGTTGAAATTATGGATTGAGAGACAACTACCATATCATCCACAGGCATGGCATCTGTGCAGCAAGCTCAAGATTTATAACAGTATTTGGAGAAATGTGATTGTCTAACCGCAATGCTGAGTATCACTGCTACTGATTGATTTCAATATATATTAACTTTCTTGCAATGAATTTTGGCTAAATCTGAAGTGATTGAATGAATCAGCATGCACAATTAATGTCACCTTTAAGAATTACAGACTGAGAAATCTGGTGATCTCTGAGAAATATTTTATATAGTGTAGTTAATTTGATAGTCAGAAGATGTGAGAGGATTATTCAATAATATATTGATGGCCTAGAAATTATTTGACCTGTAATCTAATTAAAGAACTCTGGCCCTAAAGATTACATCTGAAGATTATTTGATGGTTAGTGATTTCAGTCCAGTTTCTCATGGAGTACCTAAGAAAACATCCATTGGTATTCTAAACATACAAGGCAAGGACAGAATGAAACATCATTAAGCTTTCAAAGTCATTTTCCCAAAATTTAATTTTGTTTCCTCAAAAAATTTCATCAATGAAAATTAAAAAGAAGTCTAAAAGTCTTTGATGTAGCCAAATTTGCCATAAATTTGCAAGACCATAATGCTTCTAGTGGAATAACCTTAACTTTTCAGGAATGGCATCATAAGATAAACAGTGACAGTAGTGACCACCTGCTGAAGTCAGTGTCATTTCCTTAACTGCCTATGCAAAACAAGTTGAAAGGAACAATCAGGGGAAAGAAATAAAAGTATAATACCAGAAATAATCCTGCTCATCCAGCCACAAACATTGCCAGTAGTGTGCCACGTCCCTTTTAAAAAAGAGTAATATTACAATTTGAAAAATTAAACCCACACTATTTCAATGAGAACTGTTTGGCAGCGGAGGACATTATCTTGTTCGTATCTGTGCAAGGCCATGTCTCAGTAGCAGCTCTTATTTAAAAACCACAGGATCATAGAGCAATTACTAAACCCTGCCTCCCTCATTCTGGCTCCTCACCTCTCGACAGCATCTCTGTAGTAGACCTGTACAGTGCAATACAGCACCAAGTAGCAAAGGTAGTTCCAAACAAGCTGATAATGTCACCATAGCATGGAAGCAACCTAATCACATTGGCACACGTTGTGCTGGGCCTAGTTAGGCTTGGTGAGAAATGGGAATTAGTTTCACAAGCTATCCTTGAATGGCTCAGCATGGCACGTATTACAAAGTGTAGGGATGCCGACACTTTCTTGGGCTGTGTATCCAGTGTGTTAGACTCTGATGTGGTTGGAAGCAAGTCCACTCTTTATGCTCTGAAGGAGAAGTAGCAGGAAATAATGTTATTGCTCAAAAGAAACAATCCTTGTTCTAAAGGCATCTAAATCTAGTTTGTAATCTAAAGACACAAATTGATGTTTGGGTTAGCAGCTGCAGCCCAGATACAAAGCTTGAAAAAGTTGAGGAATTTTAATTCAGAGCAGGGATTTCTTGTCTCAGAGATGTTTGATACTTAGTTGATATTGAAATCTTCAGAGAAGCCAAACAGTGATACGTCTGTAGGCGACCATGAAAATCACAACCTGCATGGAAAGAAAGTACGTGTGAATGAGTATTTATGAAAATATTTCCATTGTAGTTAATTCTAGGAAATGACACTTCTGGCCCGGTTGCTATGCATTTAATTCCTGAGAAAATGAATACTATTACTTTTGGTTATCAGGAGGATTTGCCAAAACAACCCCAAAACCACACATACAGAAGTGTGTTTGCTTGTACACACCCTACAAGGATCTGCACAGCAATCAGTAAAGCTATTTGTAGCTTTGGAGGCAAGCAGTAAAATGCTAAAAACAGTTAGTTGTGAATTCTTTAAGTGGTCATCAAATATTATGAGAAATTCTGGCTGATTTTCCATAACAAGTATGATAGTATTGACTGTCCTGTCATAACATATCATGGATCTGTTGTCATAACAAACAAAAATATTGTTAAAGTATTTTATACTAGTCATCTGTCAAATAATTTTAAATAATAAGTATTTTCATAAGAATCTTACTAGCTGATTTTCAGAAATGCTTAGGACCTGCAAATCTAATTAAAATCAACAGCTTTGTTGCTCAACTCAGAGAACTATGACCTCTAAGGGTCTTGATGCCTGATTTAATTCTTGTTTTTAAAAGGAAGTTAAATCTGATAAGCAGATTGCTTAAAAGGGACAATTCAGCAGACACTCAATGTAATTTTTAGTCTTTAATTTGATAGTTATATATATTTGGATTTTTCTAATGAGAAAATGTTGTGTTATTCAGAATGTTTGATAAAAAAGACATTATTTTTTATGACAGTACATGTGCTACTACTACCAGAATGTGATCATATTTGCTTAAGAAAAATTTCACCACGTAATCCCTACAGTGATGACAAATAAACTCCTGTATAGTGTGATGTTAATATACAAACGTTATTTTCTTAAAAAAACCAACCAAACAAAAAAAAAACACTGAGAAAATCAGGCAGAATGTTGGACTCAATGTTCCAATATGATGCTTACAAACAATAACCTATCCAATATGTTGAATGATATACAAGCAATACTTAACCTTGAAAATTACAATTCCTTACATAAAATGGTGACCCAGGAATACAGTTTCAGAGGTGCTTGTTTCCAGTATCACTATTTGATGCCTTTTTCTCAAAGTAGCATTTTGTTGTGCTATCTTTTTGGGTTGTCATTAGAAAATACAATGCAGCAAAGGAAATTTGCAAGCTTTGCATGAATTAATGCCTCTTCTAACATAAAACACACAGGCAGCCATAGTTTCATCCTGTATGAGATTCAAGAATCATATTGTCATTAGTCCAAGGAATGAGATGGAATAACATTACTTTGAAAAGAAGTCTGTGAATTATGTTCCTTGTATTCATGGTTCCAGTTTTTCAGTGTGTACATTGGCAGCAGATTGCATATATGCAGTATAGTGCATATAAATAGCTGGGTTTATTGATATCGGTAGAGAATAAGTGATATGTATTTTTAAAAATATCTGTGTCTATGTGTTTATAATTTATGTAGATACTGTATATATATGCGTATACATATACATGTATATGATTAAGAAAGAGGCAGCTGTGCAGAGGCTAAAGAATCCTGTGCAGATTCACATTAGTATATCTTTTCCTCAGTCATTTTCTCCATAGATTGTCTCCTTAAACAACTCCTGCTGATAAAGTGACCATGCAACGTATCTCTGAACAGAAGCAGCTTCTGAATAAAGTTTGCAAAACTGTACAAAATCATAGTATCATACAATGATTTGGCTTAGAGGAGATCTTCAAGATCATCTTGTTCCAACCCCCTGCCATGGGCAGAGACAGCTCTCACTAGACCAGGTTTCTCAAAGCCCCATCCAGCCTGGCCTCAAACACTTCCTGGGATGGGGCATCCACAGCTTCCCTAGGCGACCTGTTCTCACCACCCTCATGGTAAAAGAATGTCTTCCTAACATCTTATCTAAACCTCCTCTCCCTAGTTTGAAGCCATTACCTCTTGTCTTGTCATGGATTCCTTATCCTACATGCCCTTGTAAAACTGCCCCTCTCCAGTGTTTAGGCCCTCCTTTATATACTGAGAGGCTGCTGTAAATTCTCCCCAGAACATTCTCTTCTCCAGGCTGAACAGCCCCAACTCTTCCAGCCTGGCTTCACAGGAGAGACACCCCAGTCCTCAGATTATCTTTTTGGCCTCGTCTGGACCTCTGAGGTCCCTGTCTTTCTTGTGCTGATGACTACAAAGCTGGAGGCAGCATTCCATGTGGGCTTGATGAGGGCAGAGTAAGGGAGACAAACACTTCCCCCAAAATCTTCTGATACAGCTCAGGATGCAGTTGGCCTTCAGGGCTGCAAGAACATGTTGCCAGGTCTCATCCACCAACACCCTTATGTGTCTATGTGTCTATGGTGGTTTGTCTCATTTTGCTGAAAATTTTTTCTGTTGCTTCTTACTTTTCCCCTGTTTTTCTGTTTTCTTTTTAAGTTGTTCTTCTGTTGTTCAAAACTGAATAATTAACTTCCAATATTTAAAGAGTTGTAACATTGATCAAATTGAAGAGATGTTTATTTTGATGATGCTACTAAAAATACTTAATATTTCCTTTTTATACTTAAAGACATTTTTCAGATGAAATCTCGTCATTTGCTTATGTCAGCCCTGGCTGACAGTAGAAACAAACTAGTGTACTCGGTCTTTGATTTTACTTAGACTTCAGAGCAGAAACAAAGGCAGTTGTTGAACAATCCATTTGGCTACAGTTTGTAATATTCCTTTGGTTGTGCTGGGAAAATAATGAAGCAGTCCCTGTTTCTGATGAGAGGAGAAGAACTTAATAAAAAAACAGTTGTGTGCTTCATTTTAGAGCATCATGGTAACTTCACCTAATGTCAAGACACAGTGGATTTATTAGGAACCACATGGAAAGACTCACTACTGGGAAATCATCTATTAGTCTGTCACAGAGTTACGCAAAATCTGGTTTTGCAAAATCTGGTTTTGTATCTGCAGTTCTGCAGTTAGACATTTATCCCCAGAAGTTATGAGCAATCACTCAGCTTCTGTCCACGTTTTCAGCCTGTGTGTTACAACAAAGTAAACCACAAAGACAATTAAATATGAAGGAAGGATAAGAATGGATTTTTAAAATGTTATTCTTTCTTAAGAATCGCTTGTTCAAAGGATCAGATTTTTAAGAGATCATATGTTTCTATTTCATTTTTAAGATGAAACCTTTACTGAGCAAGTAAAGGTTTCATCTGAAATCTTTTTAAAGGTACAATACTGACTAAACTTCAGTTAATCAGTGCTAGGACATTACACTGCCATTGGAGGTAATATTCACAGAAATTATTGATACACTGAGGATTTGGGATTTTTCCCTCCATGGTCAGCTCCATTACTTGGGATTTTACTTTCACTTTAATTGTGTGCTAATCTTTCATTGCAGATAAATTTGCAGTTTGCAGGAATATGTAGGCAAAGACCACTGGGCCCACACCTGGTATGAAGGTGCAGGTTGACAAATTAATTTCATGTGTGAGCCAAGCCTTACAATTTTATTGCAGAAGTCATCTTGGCAATGGTAGGTTCAAGTTGTAAGGTCTAAGAAATCTGATATCAGATATCTTGATATCCTAGGGTGCTAAAATCACACTAATAGATTAGTCAGTAGAAAATGTTCAGATGGTGTTAAAAATCACCCCAAATTTATTTTGAAGTTAGAAACAAACAACTGACTTTTAAAATTTAGTTAATACTGGGAAGCAGAAAAATACTAAATTAATTTCTGTAAAAACTGCTCTCTAAGCAGCTTAATACAATTGATGTATCTATTAATCCATGAACAAAAAGGAAAGAAACATACTGAATACTTGAGGTGATAGTGTGACTCCACCATTCTGCCAACACTGTCACTTGAAGAAGGCCAGAATTGCAGTCTTTGTGATTAGTAGAGAAGGATGAAAACCCTGTCTCTATAAAAAAAGTTGAAGGCTGAATTTACATTAAATATCTCAGTACAGTTTCCACCTGCACTGCATTTTGTACCTATATGAGGAACCTGTACCTCAGAAAGATACAACCTGGTGTAATTTATTTTAATCAACATTGCTATGCAGATTACTGTGCCTGACTCCCTTAGAGAAGTGTTGACAAGGAGATCCCTTGAATTAACCCTTGGGCTTTCAAAATACTGTCTGATTGCTGTTTTGCATATGGCACCTGTTTTACAGCTCCTTTGTGAACAGTGCTTGCTTTCAGTTGTATGATGTATAAAAGGAATTGTAAAATACACACAAAAAACTCTCCAAACTTTCGAAATTCTATTTTTGTAGCATGAGAACTTTTAGGGATGTGGGGTTTTTTTCTTCAAGAATATCTTTGACAAGCAGGATTGTTTACGAATTTGTGTCCAAGCATTCTCACAGGGTAGGAAGCCTGTTCTGCTTTGTCTCAGAGAAGACACAGCATTGTGGATGTCTCACTGTGGAAGTGTTCCAGGCCAGGTTGGATGGGGCTTTAAGCAGCATGGTCTAGTGAAATACATCACTGCCCATGGCTGGGAAATTGAACTAGATGGTCTTTCCAACTCAAGAGGCCCTTTCAAACTGAAACCATTCTGTGTGACTGTGTAAGTATCTTGTGGGATGAGTCCCTGTCGCATGCTATTCCTGAACCGTCTTTGAATATAATCTGAAGTAGCAGCATTTCCTAGAAAGGAGCAATGCCTCCCGACTAGGGAAATCACTGGCAATTAAATAGTCTGTACTGTGGCACGCCAGTGCCTCAAGCCTGTGGCATGGCCTTGTTTTATTTCTTGACAAAATTCAAATGTATCAAAACCATAAATTGTCTTCAACTTTTACAATAATTTAAGAGGACAGACTAGCAAGGCCCAGGGTGAAATTTCATACCAAAATTAGAAGGAAGAGGGATCTGGCTCAGCATCACGTCAGTCACACAAGGTTTAAGGAAGGGATCCAGTTGTAGTACTTCTTATGTGTGAATCAGTGAGCAATTAGGATATTTAGGAGAGGGTACTTGGACAAAGGGGAACTTGAAAGGGGAAACCTGAATCCGATTTTAGCCATCTCAAAGCTGTATGCAATAATGAGTAGCCCTGTTGTTTAAGTAGAGACAAGTGGATATCTTTTTCTTAACCAGACAAGAATTTACTTTGGTAAAAAAGGAAATAAAATCTTCTGAAAGCTCAGTAAGATTTTGTTTCCCATTAAGATTTACCCTTGGGTCCTACGGTAACACCCCTGAGGGCAACTGCTCATTTGCCCTTCTGGAACACTTCTCCCATCTGTGTTTTTCCTGCTCCATTTCTGTCTGAGTGCATGTACAGCACGCCATGTACAGTATGGCGTGTGACACACATTAATACATATAGATAGCCTTCTGCTTCTGACCTTACAAACTGTCCACTTCAGCATTGTCATTCTATGAAATGTCCAACTGTAGTCCAAGAAATGCATTTTAAATGTGAATGCAAACATTTCTATTACTGATAAGACCAACACAGCATTTTTTCTTTGCTGGGATTAGGACCTTGATAGTTGAAGTTACATTGGAGTAATGACATTCCAAGGTTGCGTCCTTTACAGACATGGCAAAGGAAGGGGAGGCCTTTGATATGTCTCTGCTGATAAAATTAAGAAGGATTATTTCTTGTGTTTGGTGAGATTATATTAAAAGTGAAAGAATATATTTGTTACCCATAAATATGTTCACAGAAACTGGGAGATATTTACGTGTTGCACTGCGTTGCAGTTGTATTTCATTCATGGTCAAAGTCTGAGTTTAGAAAACAGTTTGAAATCTGATAATGATGTATATAAATGCCTCTCTCCTCAGTGAACAGCCATCTTCTCACATGAACAAGAAAGCATTTGCCATTCATCTAGGGACACCTAAAATTAAAATAAAATAAAATAAAATAAAATAAAATAAAATAAAATAAAATAAAATAAAATAAAATAAAATAAGTAAAATAAAATAAAATAAAAGCAGTGTGATCTGCAAAGAGAAACTCTCAGGAAATTTCAGCTTAGAAGGCTAACTCTGAATATGCTTCACTGTGCTTCGCTTTCATGCTCTGTAAAATGGGGGTAATAATCTTTATAGATCTGTCTACCTTTTAGCAATGCATTAAGAGCTTAAATTGTATCTTTGCAGTCTTTTGAACAGTCTTGATATATGCAGCTCTTACAATACAGCTTAGTAGGTGGGCTTGACATTTTATCAGATTCTCCCACAGGAGAGCTGTCCTGCTTTACTTTATGGTTCTCTGGTCTTCCCATGCTAGGGCCTTCTACCTGGGCAGGTTTGGTAAATCAGTGATGACTTCAGCACCTACCACTTGTTACCTGAGCTGCCACAGCCAGCAAGGTGCACTCTTCTTGCTCCAGGAGTCAGTTTAGGTTGTCACCCAGTACTCCACGGTTGAGCACACCTAGAGGCACATCGGTGAGTGTGACTGCTGAAGGAGCAGCCACTCATTAGGACTCTGTCACTCAATGGAGCGGTATCTTAGCCTAACAATGGGAGAGGGTGATAAGAGCCACCTGCCCCTCCTACTATGCCTGAATTACTTGGATATCTTTGCACGGTGCTTTTTAAGAATGAATTTTTTGGGATTGTTGTATATCACCTCCGGTGATTTCAGTAGGCAGAGGTCTTCACATATCTCTGTTACTCTTCACCATGCCTTTCAACTCTGTATTCATTTTATATCCATAGCAAGAGATTCAGTGTTGTTCTACTTTTGCACTCACACAAAGCAACTTAATAGCCTGCCCAAAAAGCTAACTGATGTTTTCACTAAACAGTTCTTTAAGAGCTAATTTTACACTGTATTGGATAGGTTCCATTGATATAGTATAAATTAATTGTTGAAATCAATAGGAATGTAATATGTTTTATATATTTGTGTGGGAAAAAAAACTTTGCTTTTGAGTTTCATTAGGAGCACTTCAGCCTATTTTCATGAGAAAACTACTCGGTGTCTAGTGCTATGTATACTTCTCTTTCTCTTTCCATCCATTCAGCTCTCCATACCTACTTAATGGCTTTGAATCAGCTGATTAATTTCTATAAAATTTTTCAGAAACAAAGAGATCTAAAAAGATGACTAACCTCCCAAATGGAATGAGAACCAGAAGACAGACTGTGGAAAATTACCCTGTTTCTGTCTTCACTGAGGAAAAAGAAGGAAAGCTCAGTCATAATCCACCCTCTTTCTCAGCAGCCCAGTGGGTCAATATGTGGTCATGTACACAGGACAATTGGGATCATACTAGTGGGAGTCAAAATGGACAGCACAGTGTGGTGAATGCTGAGGATAAAGAGGAAGAAGCAAGGTTTCTGGGAAGGGCAGACTGGAAGTCTTATAATGGGGTAGATGTTTTCAGGGAGGCTATGATAAAGAGAGAGGAGAAGGTGAAGGAAATTATTTTTATTTTTCCTGTTGCAGCAGTCCTATGACTCCAGCTTCGCATGTTGCTGTTTGAAAAAAATGAAAAAGTTTGGGTTTAGGCCCAAGTTTCATCAGAAGTTTATTTCAGATTCTCTAGTGCTTGTAAAAAGAATCTTGTAACAGCATAACTTTTTGCAGCCGAGCAGCTTATTGACTGACAAGCTTGCTTACGACATCTGTTTGACATCTCATCCTAATATTAGTTTTACCGGCACATTCACATTTTAGAAAATCACTGTATTCTCAAGTCTGAGATGTCACAAGTGTCTCTTTCTGCAGCTACTTGCCCCAGAAATGTTAGCTAATATATTTTATCTAACGTCAGCCTTCCTGTTGTGTTGTACTTCATAGCTGTCATACAAAACCAGCTGCATTTTTATGAACATATCTTAATAGGGCATGTTCTGAAAGGTACCAGTATCCCTTTGTATCTTCCTGAGATCACATGGGAGTAATAGGTGGTCATCTAGAGTACCAGGTATCAGAAAATCAAGTAAAATTACATAAGCCCCATCAGTAACATTATATGGATGATGTAGAAAGCAACACAAAAAGACTGATACTTTTATCTATTTCACTCTGTGTTAAAATGAGTAGTGGAAACAAACCATGATCCAGGGCCCAGAGTGTGGCCCAGCATTTGTTTCGTACACTCTTAGGCCACGGCAGATTTGCTGCAGAAGACAGTGGACAGTGGTAAAATGTAGAGGTGATATGTGACATGACAAATGAATTGGAAAGTCCTCATCACCCCAGTAAAGGAATGACAGTTTCCTACCCTCAGCCTGTTTTACTAGCTAAACTGTGCTTTTATCACCTAAGTTTGATTCAGCATGCAGAATATAAGGAATTACGGCAAGTAATGCAAGTGCGGCAAGTATGTGTGGCATGCATGCATTCTCCCTGTGTTGTTTCTTCCAGATTATTGGAACAATCCCACTGATGCCTAATCCAGTCCCGTCCAGCCAGGCGGCAGGAGGAGCTCAGGGACTTCAGGTGCAGCCGATAACTCCACAGTTATTGACCAATGCCCAGGGTCAGATCATCGCCACTGTCATCGGCAACCAGATACTGCCAGTGATCAATACCCAGGGAATAACACTATCGCCGCTCAAACCAGGCCAGCAGGTAAATTGTCTGTAGCCTGAATGATTATCAAAACAGACACACTGAAAGAAACTTTCTGCTCCTCACCGACACTCTCATGGCCTCTCTAAAACCCCTCACTCCTTTACCATTTTTAATAACAAAAATTAATTCTGTCCTGCATAATGTATTACTGCATACTATATATGTAGTAATTAATAATGTCATAATATATAATTTATTTATACATTCAGGGATTATCCATTTATTTTTTTCTTTTCAAGGTCAGTATAGGACCAACTGAGATGTTTTCTGCAGTGAAAATGCAATAGGAATATGAGCCAGAGGAGACCCATCTGGCCCATCTGGCCTTTAAAGCTCAGTTCCTTAGTTAGTGGTCATCTAGTAGACTGGGGCTTGAAATTATTTAGAACATGAAGACGAAACAAGGAAAAATATAAAATTTTATTGTATTTCCTCACTGGAAAATCCAATATGATTGTGTATAATTGCATAGACAAAAAGTATTCTGCAGAAATTATTACTCAGTGTAAGGTTGCAGGTAGTTGACAAACTTAAGGATGGATCCAGTGACCACACTGAGGTCCAAAATTGCCTCTGTAGCTCTTCTTATAGCACTCTAGAGTAAAATCCATTAGTTTTTTCTCTGCATCTGTAGAGAACGGAATTGTAGTCCCACCTTTTTTCTTGAAAGAGAGGAAATTGAGGACAGAAAATACATCAAATGTGATTACCAAAGAAGTACTTACAAAAATGTACCTCACTTAAATATCCAGCTTAGCATTCCTACTGCTGGTAGTACTTGTTTGCTTGTTTGCCTTTCCTGCTGACACCTCCAGGCACAGGGAGCAGCTTCTTGTATGCTGCTGAGTATCCCAGGCCACCTGAACTCCCAACTGATGATTTTATATGTTTTCTTTTTTTTTAATTTAGAAGTAGAGAACCAGTGGATTTTTAACGTCACTTTTTTGTTTGTTCTGAAAACATTTCACATCCCATTGGTTACCTGCTTTTTTCCCATCACATCATCTGTAGTATCTGGCATGGGCATTTTCCAAAGCACTTGTCATTTATCTAACTCTATTTTCTTTAATGGGAGTGTACTTACACTACTGGCAAATGCTTTTGGAATGGTTGCATATGCATGGTTTCAAACAAAGCTGAATAGATCTGAGAGCAGGCTCCATGTTCTCCACCACAGGAAAGCCTGACATCTAAATATGAAACTCAACAATTCACATTTGGTTTCCTGGGGGTGTGTGGGATGAGGGGGTTTTTTTTGAGCCAGTCCCCCGAAGGGATTAGATCTTTTCCTCCATTATTGGGGAAGCACTCAAATATCATAGCAATCCTGAGATCCCTCTTGAAACTAATGAAATTTAGATGTAAATAGGAGGATAAAGGACCTGTATTATTGCCTGAGACATTCTCACATGCAGAGCAATTCACCTTCTGAGTCCTGCATCACAGCAACCTCTTCCAGGCAATGCCTGCCAGTAGTGTCATTGGGCAGAGAGGGCACAGAGGTGTAATATTTTCTGCACAGCTTGTGGCACTGGGCTCCCATAAAGGGAAAAACTGAAAGCTACAACTTGCTGAATGAGCAGGGGTGCAAAGTAGAAAGCACTGTTTAGCCACATCATGCTGTACTGCACTTGTTCACCCAACCTGTGTGCTCATGTGCAGGGATCAGCTGGCAGAAATATCAGTGTGCAGAGAACTGGTTGTGTCCAAGAGCCAGAGATGCTCCCCAGTAAGCTGGTCTGCCCAGCAGTGCTATGGAGGTAGAAAACATTATTTTGCCACTAATATTTTCACAGGGTTCAGCCCCTGCCTCTTTCTTACATGGAGTCCTGAGGTCCCAGGGGTTGCAAGAAGGGCCACCAAACAGCACAGTCTCCTTACCTTGAATGAGCATTTCTTGAAGTTTAGCCAAGACAGTATTTTTGATAAGGGAGCGAAAAAAATGTAGTGCAAATACTATATGAAAAAATAGTACAGGTTATCGTTTTTATAGGAACCACAGAAAATTATTTCTATGTAGTTGTGCTCCCTCTACTGGCTCTTCTGCTTTTACTGAAAGAAGTCAGACCAAATTTTGCCATGAATTTCAGTGGGAGCACAAAAGATGTGTGAGGGCTAGATTCCTCACAGGAATAATGCTGATGGACAGTGAAAAACAATTAAGCTAGTACTATACAGTGTTGTATCATCTGGAAAGTGAATAGATTTGCTTGAAGTTTAAGGAGATCCTGGATTTATTTTATTGCCGGGGTAGAGGCTCAGTCTAACCGTAGCATTTGGCAAATGGTAGGATATTAAGTCCTAAGGTTTAAAATATCATTTTCAAAAGAACTGAGTGAGTGCTTCAAATCTGAGGGCTTGGCAGGAATTCAATTTTTTTTGAAAATGGTGTCACACAGCATTTGGTGTCTTCTAACCTGATGAAAGAAACTTCAGCAGGGGGAAAGATTATAGCACAAGTTTGGGGAAAGTTTTTCCATGTCTTGAAAAAACAAATGTAGGAAATAAATAATGTAGTAAAAATGTTCCAGTTACGGATAATCCTAGTTTAACTTTCAACTTGTCACTTCCTTGGAAACAAAGTACTGCAGGAGAAAAAGAGCAGTGAGAGTGTGCTGCTGCTTGTTAGCTGAGTCACAATAATTGCACCTTTGTAAACTGTTCCAGTTGCTAAGTAATGCATGCTAGTGCTTACTTTTTCACTGAAGACTTAAATGCCTCAGATATTGTTGTTAGTCAGCTTTACTTAGGTAGACTATATGCCTTATTATTCATACAACTTTTTCAGACTTGACAGACTAAAACCTCAGCGTCTCCTAATGGAAATGAGTTCATAGGATACTTACATGCAGTGTAAAGCAGTGTTTCTTTTTCTGCACTATGAATGTACACAAGCAAGTCTGATGTAGTCCTGTTCTTCCTGTATTTAAGTATAAATAGATGGTTTTGATTTATGTTCTTTAAACTACTCACAGTAGGGATTGTTCCTCTTCAAATTACACCAAGTAGGTAAAACTTCAGGTATTTTACTATTTTCTAACATTTTGCTAATCTAAGGAGCATCTGCGCATACACCAAGAATTCTCCTAGAAATTGCAATGGCTTTCTAAAGCAGGCAGCTGTTTGCGCTCCTGTTTTATTCTGTATCCTTTTTATCTCTGTTCATAAGCAAGTTTTTCTTTGCCTTTAATAATTTTTGCTGTTCATCTACCAGCCATTTCCACACTAATCTCTTCAAGATTTTTTGATCAGAACTGAATGCCATGGTCACAGGGAGGATGCATCCCTGTTTTACATAACATGATATTATTTTCAGCATTATTTCCTTTTGTTATCTCAATACAGCCTAGCATCCTGCTTTTTTCTATCTCTGTTCATGGAACAGTTTTACTTATTAAGCAGATATATCCACCATAATATATTTTTCCTTCCCCGATTATTATCATGTGTGTCACTAAAATGGTTCCTTTTGATGTGAATCACTTTTCACTGATCCACTACCTGTCAAAATGCTCCCCTGGCATGCTCTGAACATGATTTGTAAGTTTTTCATGGTATTCTGTACTAAGTGAAGAAATCCATATGTTCTTCCTTCAGATTCCACTTTACCATTATTCTCCATATTTCCTTGCTGGCTGCTAAAATCATTAAAAAAATTGGTATAAATCCTTTGTTCTCTACTTGTAGTCTCCTTTCTTGAAAGAGAAATAATAAAATTGTTCTCTAATTTTATGTTTCTTGCTTTATAAGCTCTTTGTATCTCATAATAGAAGACTACCTTATAACTTTAACTTCTGCACTTCTTCCATGCCTCTCAAGAGGAATTTTGTCAGATTGCAGGTTGCATGGCTAAAGGCACATTGTTTTCAAGAACAGATGAATTTGTTGTAAAAACTTGTTTGCATTGTCATTTATTATCCGATTTGAAAAATTTGTTTCAAGGTGTTCTTTCATATCACTAATAACATAGCCCTAACACCAGCACAGCTGAACTTGAGCCATGAAGTGCAGTCTTATAAAATTTAGGAAAGTATTCACCTTGCTTAACTTAGTCATAGAGAAGTTAGGTATCTGGAGTAAGCTAGTTAACTGGACTTCTTGCATAGACATAGAACAAGCAGACATATGCATGTCCAGTGGAAAACTCAAGATGTCAAAATAGAAAATTTTTTTGATAGGTTGAATCTCTAATAGGTATCTTAACATATCCATTGTTTCCATTGACATGAGGGAGGGCTAGGGTAGCTATTTTAGGATTTGCAATTAATTCTTAGGTAAGCAAAATTGACTGAGAAGAATCCAGCTGCCAATGATCACTGGGGTTCAAACACATTCTTGTTTATTAATTTCCTATACAGCTTTCCTAATAATTGGTGTTTTCATAACTATTTTTTTGCCAATACAGAAGAAACTTCTGGACATTCTATTGTTCTCTGGTGTACCTCATAAAGCAGGTTCCTGTTTCACTTTTTCCTGGCTCTTTCTTTCTACATACTAGATTCATTAAATCAGGACTGTAGTCCCAGTTCTCCTCAGTCTTGTTTTATCTACAGTGCCTGACAGAAGTTTTCATACTTCATCATGTCTTAGAGCATGACCAGCTTTGGGCTTCTGCCAATTCTAACACAGTAAAATGAGCTACTAGGCAGCATTTTCCTATATTTTCAGTTCCCCATCTTTGTTGTCATTGGCTATCATGCTCCAGATTAACTGTTGAAAAGACATAGATGCCTCTCAGATGGGTCTGTGGTGATTCTTGTACATCTGCTTGCCAAGTTTCACACTAGATGTTCTCTTTCTGCAGTCTCAACCTGCCACAAACACCCTACCATCTTGTTATCACAACTCCATGCAATCTCTTGTTATTCTCTCACATTAAAATCTAACTAGCTCTCAATCATTTCCTCTCTGCAATGCTCTTATAGCTTTGATGCTGTCTTGTTTTATAAGAAATGCACTCTTCTTACTCTGTTTCAATATAGTCACTAAACTGTGTTGTCTCAACCTGACTTTGTTTTTCTTTTGCTTTTCATATGACCTTCAGTGATGAGGGTGACAATTTTTCTCACTTCTTGCTCTACTGCTTTACCATCATCATTGCATAATTCTATTTCATCTATGGATAAATAACTAGAATTTTGAAAGTCAAGATTACTAGACTATTTGCTACTACAAGGGACTACATCAGACTTTCCATGCCACAGCATGACACTTGTAATTTCCATCTTTTCCTGACCAGTTTTCTTTGTGGCATCAGCACTTGTAGGAGAAGGATATCTCAAAAACAGTTGATATAACTTCAACAAACCATTGGGTATAGGAAGATGTTGCTACATTAGCTGTCATTCTAAGCAACTGAGGCACAGAATGCATCAAATGCTGTTCACTGTAGGAATATGAGTGTTACCTTTGAATTATACACTTACACATTTAAAACTGTTACTATAATACTATTGTAATATTTACATTATTATTTAATATTATTAAGTGATAAATAATTTTAAATTAGTAATTAATGTATTGTCAATAATATTGTTGCTATATTGACATTATATTCTTCCTGATAGGGGTAAAAAAAATTACGTATGCACCTGATTTGCATATAAAATTAAGTCTTCTACAGAAGTCCAGCTATATTCTCAACCTCATTTAGCAAGTTGAAAGACCTTCAGTTACAGTGTGCTTTGAAAATAGTTGAGATTCCATTGAAAGGCTTTGAAGGAACTTCAGCAAACGATATCAAAGTCCTGTCCCCAGTGATGTCCACAGCACAGTCTTCATTTTGGATGGACTATGTACACAGCCAGTGTGAACCTAAGGACTTTTCTACATTAGTTTCCAAATGCAGCTATTCTGTCAGTCTAAGCAGTGTGTATAGATACCTTTTATACTATATGTACTATACTATATTGTACTATATATATTCTATATTGTACTATCCTGGGAGAGAGGATGCTTATTAAGTATCAAATACCTTTCATATTCAGATTCATATCTGCAGTTACATGAATTTATTTGAATAACCTAAATTAGTGGGATGGGGTACAGTATCTGTGAAATACTCTGGCACAGCTGACTGGGAAAGGGATTTGGCATGAAGTGTAGGCATTTGTGTATTAATTTGTTCTTTCCATTTGCTCTAAGATTTAAGGAAGCATCTTTGAAGCCCATGCCTGCTCGTGCAGTATGAGTAGGTTTGAAAACAGACTTCATCTGCCATGATACTCTTGAGTCATGCAGTGTCCTCAGCATGCCATTACTCTTTCTCAAAATCAAATGTATTTTAGGAAACATTGTATACAGAGCAGAGGACTTCGTTTGCAAGAAAAATAGAACTACTACTACTGGAAGGCATTATCATAGAATTTCTAAGTGTTTGGGATTGTCATTTTATATGAAGATATTTATTTCTCAGACCTTCCATGGACTTCAGTCTTTACAAGAGCTAATGTCCGTATTTTCCAGGATGAACTAGCTAACATCAGAAAAAAATTGAAAATCTTTATTTATAACATAAAGGGGATTGCTTAAGATGTACTTCTTGCTCTTTGTACCACTCCTCTTAGTTTCATCCCTTCTGCCCTTTTTGTTATACTTGTCTTTTTCACCTCTGTCTTCTCTAATTTGTTGTGTTTCCTCATCTCTAGGATTTCCTTTTCACTGAATCATAGAAAAATAGGACTGGAAAGGACCTGAAGAGGTCATGTAGTCTGTCGCCTCCCCCTAGGCAGGATCAGCTGTCCCTGTATCATTCTTGACAGATGTTTGTCTAGCTTGTTCTTAAAAATCTTCAGTGATGTAGGTTCTCTGACATCCCTAGGCAACCTAGGCCCCTCTCCTTGGCATTCAAAAGGTCTTCCTGATGCCTGACCCTAGCTTCCCTTATCGCAATTTAAGCTCATTATTTTCTTCTCCTTTCCATTAAGTCCATATTTTGACCTTGCTGTTTGTCCAGACTCTCTGTAAAACCAAGTAGCAGCTCTGTTATGGTACAGGGCAATATTCTGTCAAAAGTTTTCTAGATTTCCACTTAGTTTGTTTCTCTTTCCTTATTTTATGCTAGATACCTTGTTACCCTATCACATATATGCAGCTTTCTGGATGCAGAGAACAACATCCCTGATCTCATAGGGCCTTTAACACAGAACTCCAGTCAACCATCCCAGGCATAGGAATACCCTATATACATAATTTAAGAACAAAATTCAGTCTTACAGACCTAATTAATTCTTTATCTCTACATTTGTCAGTCAATACTACTTTCATTGTTGACAGCAACATGTAAAGCTCATGTAAAAGAAATACAAATACGGCCCTTTGCAGTTTTCAGTTTATTCTTATAAAGTATTATGATGTACTTTTCGCTTCTCGTATTCACTTCATCCCTCTAGCTGTAGTGTGCATACACATATTCCTTCCAGATACTGATCACTGTTGCATGCAGTCATCATTCTGGCATGTCTACTATATCCACCTACACAAAATGGCACTTACAGCAACTGTTTCTGTAATTTCTCCTTCTGTCTTTGGATGGAAAATGCACAACAGTCATAAATATAATTCGTATCATATATACATGTCCAAAATTGGGAAAAGTCAGCTATTGCAAGTTCAAATTGAGTCTGTCATCTAGAATCTGATTCATAATCTAATCGTTGCCTCTCCTTAAGGCTATTTCTGGAATGGAAATTATAGTGGATGAAAAGAGAGAGTATTTTAATGCAATTTCATGCCATAGATAACTATCATTGTTTTTTAAGCAGGACATTTACAGCTTAACCATCATGTCTGTAAAGCAGGGGGTGTGCTGGAAATTATGTAGGGAGTTAAAGATAGAATCCTCCCTCAGTCTTTGGTCAGGTCTTAAGGTGACTCTTCAGCTTCTTCAGCTCCATTGCTCTCTTCTCCCTCACAAGCAGTGAGTTAGAAACCAACCTGTAAATATCCCTTACATGTTGCTGTTACACCTGAGGTTACTGTGAATCCAAACTTCGCTAGCCATATTCCTTCATGCCCACCTAAATTTTGAGGATTTCTTATATTTGTTTAAATATTTCTGGACCTTCAACAAGAAAGTTGCCAAGCTTCTAAAAAATATATGCATAGTACAAAACACGTTCAGAGACTCAAACACTTTTTAGACTCAACCATTATATTGTGCATGTGCTACATAGTGACTCTCACCGTGTGCATGCCTTGCATGCAGAGATGAAAAATGCAGAATGGCCTCTCATTCTAGAGCTTCCAGGAGGCTTCAGTTTTATTGCTCATGTGCTCAGTAGTTGAACTGTTCAGTGACTGTATGTTGTAACATAGGTGGAAAATGTTGGATTTGCCATCTCCCTGAGTAATACTGATGGGAAATGGTATAGAATCATAAAAAAATATGGGTGGAAGGTCAAGATTCAAGAGATTATCGAGTCCAACCTGTTATTTTCAGGTAGAATAACTATTCCAGTTTTTAGATTAAACATGGCCAGTTCATTACAGGTGTCTTCACAAGCCTTAGTTAACTCCCAGGCCTTCAGCCATTCTAATTATTTAACTCTGGTTGGTCCAGATTTTAATGAAGTCTAGCATCTAGCTGTGGACATGGCATCCCCCTCTGCAGAGGTCTTTCCAGGGCTCTGTAGACAAGAAGATGCACTTCACATGCACTGCAGTCATCACTCCCACTCACATGGCTTGATATGGGAACTTCCTTTACTTAACTTTTGCAACACCACAGGTTTGCAGCCAGCACGTTCAAAGCACAGAACCATTTTGATTCCTAATCCTATAATCCAGCCTGTCAAAATTTCCTCCCAGAATGTCATCAGCATGTAAATTTAGTAAAGATATTCTCTGCTCCATCATCCAGGTCATTAAGAAAATACTGAGTAGTGCAGAGTGAGGACACACTTCTGTGAAGCACCATGCATGCACATTTCTGTTTTCACAGATACCTCATCCTCAGTTTTACTTTCCAAATACTTTGGCATTCCTTCTGCAGCAATTTCACCTAAACTGTGCTTCCTTAGGTTACAAAGAATGTCACATGGGGGAGTGTCAAGACACTTGTAAAGTCAAACCACCTACTGCTTTTTCCTGTCCACAAGGCCAATTACCTTGTCTTAGAGGGAGATCAGATTGGTTTGACACAGTTTGTTTCTAACAATCCATGTTGTCTGTCGCTACCTTGTTTTCTTGCAGGGGCTTACAAATTGTTTGATTATTTTCTTCAGTAATTTTCCATGGTTCAAGTTCAGTCGACTGAACTGTAATTTTGCAGATCTTTCTCTTTAAAGATAGCTTCTGAATTTGTTCCTTCATCCTCACAGATGAGCACTAACATCTCTTAGACTGTTCCACAGAGTGTGAAAGCATCTAACTCATCTAAATACAGTATTTATCTTCCCTTACCTGGGCTGAAATCTTTAGTTTTGCCAGAAATTCCCTCAGACAACAGACCCAGACCCCAAACACCTGCCTGTTTCTGAAAGCTGTCGTCTGGATGTGATGTGAATATAATGCATGGGCAGGCTGTCCATTTCTGTAGTGTTCAGAAGAGACCAGCCCTTATAGTGGGCTGTTTCCCTAAGAGAAGATATTCTAAAAGTAGACATTCTGAGTTGGGAATTCTCTGTAGATAAAATCCAGCTGTTAGAGAGTTTTTTAAAAGATGCTCATTCCTTGCATGAGTCTAAAAACTGGAAGCCTTTTAATCAGTTTCTCAACTGTTATCCCCTTGATAAAGTGCCTGTTATATTTTTTTAAATGTACTTGATTTTAAAAAATCCTAGATATAAAAAAATGCTTTTTTTAATTAATCCACAAGGAAGTCAGAATACAGAATAAATCTGGCCAGATAAATAATTATCATTATTATTAAAGGTTAAATCAAAACTTCTTCCTTCATTTTCTGTTACATCATTCCATGTAGAAGGTAGAAAAAGAAGTTGAATGTTTTTCCATTCTTAACAGACTCCAACAGGAATATTGTCATTAAAATAGTTCATATACATTCCACTGAAAGTGTCATCTCATGTACCTTTATCTACAGTTTTATACAATTTGTTGTCTACTTAGCATCAGACATTTATATATGTGCTGAGAAGATAATACATATAATTTGAGTGTTACTAATGAATGTAGCTCCTTTTTTAAAGTCATTTTTTCAGTTAGATATCAGAAGAGAAAACCTCATACTCCTTAGCATTCAAGAAATAGATTTTAATTACTGAGTTCAAGCAAGGCAAACAGGCCTTTATCTTTTTCCTTGCAGAAAATGCAGATAACAGCTGCAGTGAAGCCTTTTTAGAATATTTTTTCGATCTTTTTTGATCAATATCAAGAATCAACATAAAATAAAGGTATAATAAGCAGCAGTCACCAGAGTGTGTCAGACCTCTATTACTGTATTCTTATGCTCTGAAAAGACTGTACTGGACTACTAGAATCCAATTCAAAACTGTAAAGTCCATTGTGTGCCTTCATTCTGTAAAGAGACTGCCCTTCGAATTTTCTGAGACTTTTATGTGAAAATCAGTACCGGAGAACATTCCTAGATTTCAACCGCACATGAAAACATACTTTTGGCAGAATGGATCGATGGTTCTTTCCATTCTCCTAGTAAACAAACAAAGATTACACTCTTGTAATAATTGTTGAAAAAAAAATTAGAAAGTCAATTAATTTATCATTTGCATCTACCATGCTCACTAGACTTTTTAGGTGTGTCTTACTGGATACAGTCTTGATGTGAATGGGCTCAGAAGTTTTGGTATGTGTCTTAGTCAAAGACAACTTATCCATTTCCATGAGTTTTGTTTTTTTGCCAGGTCTGATGTCATAAAACAAATCATTGATTCCTGTAGCAAAGGGATTTTGGCTCGATTTATGTCCTCTTCCCCATTCCCACTCTTCTTGGCCCTGGTCCTGCAGTATGAAAGGACCTCTGTGAAACAATCCTGATTTCTATGAGAATCCATGTAGGGAATAAAAGTCTGGTTTCGTGAGTCAGAAAACAGGTAAGGATATGTATTTATTAAATCAGAATCCTGCTTTAAAGTTCATAGGTCTCTTATCACTCATTTCAAAAAAAGTATTTACCTTCTAATTAGATTAAGTATCCAGGTACACTGAGTAAAACTAGAAAGACAATATGTGAAACAGGTCAGACTGCTCCTGCTCTAACACTGTCACCTGAACAAAGCCCATGGTATTTAATGGTCCTATGTGATTTGTTCCCCAGAAGTAGATGGGTGAGATGGTGCATTGCAAGTTTCCTGTTACTGCTTCACTTTCTAAATACATATTTTTACATTTTAACATATAGCTCCATCAGCCCTCCCAGACGCAAGTGGGACAAGCAGCCTCACAATCCAATCTCCTGCATTTGGCTCACAGTCAAGCATCTATGTCTCAAAGCCCAGTGCGTCAGGCTTCCTCTTCTTCCTCCTCATCCTCCTCCTCTTCAGCTTTGAGTGTTGGCCAGTTAGTCAGCAGTAAGTATTGCTCCCTGGCTCTCCTTAATTCTCCCTTCTGTTTGTTCTCCTTGCTGCTGAGTTTTCCAATCTACTTTCCCTCCTTTTGTTTTTTTAAATATAGTAGATTGTATATTGCTAAATAGATGACTCTTACCAGTGAGAATTACTAAGTGCTATCACGGATGTGGCTTAAAGTAAATATGCCTTGAGAAATTTAATCAAGGCTGAAAATGGTCATGAAAATGGTCATAAAAATTGTGGCAGCCATTAATTGACTCATGGGGGCAATTGTTATAACTGAAATGTAGTTTATGTTCTTTGGAAGTTAGAAGTTTTTGAATCAGTCAATATAATGAATTACATAAGGGCAAACAGGTATTCCTGCTTTTAATTAAGGTGCCTGTTTGTTTGCTTCGTTGATGTAGCAAACCATTTTACAAACCCTAACACTGCAGAAATCCAGAGTGGGAGATTTTTCTTGCCAGAAAAAGCTTACAACATTTGAACAAGAATAAACTAGAACATGTTGGGAAGAAGGGAGAAGCATGCTGCAGTGAAATAACTGGGTTCCAGTGTTAGGATTATAACAGCTCACCTGAACAGCACTTTCTTCCAGATTGCACAGTTTAGAGTCTTTGCTATTACCTCATCAACATTAACTTGGTCTTTACATAGCAAAAACCAAGGGTGACAGTATACATAAGAAACACTAACAGTTTTTGCACATCTGCAAAAATCCAAGTGATTGGGAAGATCTTGTTCTATGATACTCCATGTACATATTCTAAGTAAACAAACACTGTAGCTTATGCCATATTGGTAACATAAAATATGTGACTGATCCAAGTTTCTGAAGGGCTTGGAAAAACTGTCATGCAAGGAAAGATGTGAAAAAATCTTGGTTATATTATCTCAGAGATCGTTTACATGGGAAAACTAATAGTAGAGCTATTGTGGTAAAATTATGCTGATATAACTCCCAGTGGGAATACTTTTGTTCTGGTATGAAAATATCTGCATATAGATACAGATATAACTATAGTGATATAAATATACTGCTATTGCTCTGTCACTAGTAAATTTTCTCATGTAGACATGCTTGTAGGAGGAAGACAAAGAAGAGGTTTTCCATTGCAAACATATAAAATTTACCTCTAGTCCATGTGGGCAAATTGAGTAAAATAGCTAGTGCAGAGTAAGTTATTTTTCAATAGCTAGTCTAGAATAGCTCCTCTTTTGGACATTCTTATTTGAAATAAATGCAACATGGAAGAAGCTCTTTTAAGTTTACAGGATAAATCCATCAAAAGTTAGGAGATGCTCAAAAAATAGCTGTTTGTTCAAATGTATGCTATTCCTCTTAGAACATGTATTTCATTATAACAATATATTGTTGTGATTAAAATCATGCAATCGTGATTTTTTCTTCTCATCCTTCTTTCAGTGCATTCCCAGTGGAATTGTGCTAGGGATGTATCAGAATTACTAACACAACAGGTGGGCTGTTGTCCCAGGGTTTGCCTGATTCACTAATCTGCTCCCCAGTTTGCATAACATTTGAGGTAGGAAGCTGTAGAGGAGTGAAGGATGGTCTTGCCTGAGGCAATAGAGGACTAAGGAGCTGAAGCCTCCTATCTGCTATGTAATTTCAGTGCAAGGCAGGCAAATCACTTAAAAGAGATTTTTCACAAGTGCTCCCTCAATATCCAGCTCAAGACTCTGGACTTTAATTTACAGAAGAACACAGTACTCACAGTTGTAATTTTAAGTGCACTTTCATTGTGGAACTGTATCAAGAACCATTTAAAGACAGTCTAAAAAATAATTTCCTACTTGACCTAGACTGGGTACCCAAAAATGCTTCTTCCCTTAATATCTGTCCACTTCTCTGTGAATGGGAAGGGGAAGACCCTCATCTTGTAGAAACACAAGAAAATAAATTAAGATTTTAAAGAAACCAGAAGATCTCAAGAGGAGATGTCCTAAGTGAAGAGCTTTAATAGAGGTCTGGGGCCACACACTGAACAAGTAAAAAGGCAATACATCAATCAGTTCATCTGTAATGAAGGACAGCTCATCCTGTGCACTGAATGAGGCACATGAAAAAGAACTGATAATCCAGGGTTCAAAGAATATGGTACACTGTGTTGTGGACTGCTGTAACTCCACCATTTTGTGGCTTCTGAATGTTAATTTGTACAGCTCTAAGGATGTTCCTTTAGCTTCATTTTTTTCATGGACAAATTTCAAGGTTGTTTCAAAAACATAATAATAACATAGATCAGTCATACGGTGAGATAATCTTTATGTTCATAGTTGGAAATAGGAGATGTGTTGAATGGATGGAAAAGCTGATAATTCTGTTATCATCTTGTTGGTTCTGCTCTAAAATAAGCATGCTGTGCTTATGGATTTGGCTGAGAGTGGAGGAGTATGAGGCACAGGAATATCAATTTGGGCACAACTGGTAGATACATTAATGATCATGGAACTTTTACTTGATCCTCTCAGGCTTAACTCCATCCACTACTTGTTTTGTTCTAGTCCCATTAATTCTTCACACTGTTCTCCACACAATCCACTCTGCCTTTGCCTCCATGCTTTTGTTCCTCTAGTTTTCTCCCTGCAGTCCTTCCTCACAGTCCATCCTTACCCAACTTCTCTTCCCATTTCAGTTCCCACTCAGTCACTGTCTCCAGCCCATACCTGTATCCTTTTACCAGCCTTTTTATTAGGTAGTTTCTGTCCTCCTTTATATTGTTTCAGCACCAGTGCCAACTCTTTTTCCTTTTTTTCTTTCCTCTATCACAGTGAACGGTACTACTCTGCACAGTCAGGTCTGCTCTCCCTCCACTCCAAACTCTAATCCCTGCTCTTTAATAATCTTCAAGTTTGTTTTTTTTCTTCTATCATGTCTTTTTTCTTTAGACTCAAGGTAAATTTTTCCCCCTCTGAATCCAAATCCTGCTAATGCCACTCTCATGCTCCCCATCAGAGGAGTGTGAAAAGTGATCACAAAGAAGAGCATCTAGCCAGCCTCCCTGTCTTTACTGCAGTCCTATCAAAAAGAGCTACAGCCATAGGAAACTTTTCATACCATCAAACTGATGAAGGAGTTGCACTTGGAAGTTACCTCACTGGAATTAAGATCTTAAGAGTATTCCAAAAGAAAATGTTATTGATAGGGATCTCCTGAAAAAAAATCCAAGTTAAACATAAATAAAAAACTTGTGGAGCTGTTTTGAGTTTATGCTTCCAAGTTCATCCAATCTCTGCTATTCAAGACTAACAGAATGAGGGGGAGATCAACTCACTTCTGCCTTTTACATGGTAACCTTACACAAATAGAAGCAAACCAGTCATCTCAAATATCCTTAAAGGCTGTCCAGCATACTCTTGAGAGCATGTAGCCATAACAAACTGGAGCTAACACTGCATGCCTAAGCCTGCTTGATCTGCCATATCAGGGACAGTGTTGCAGGGCACGAGAGAGTTACCTACTGTCTTCTAGTAATGTGGAAAGAGCCTGCAAGAAAGAGGAAAATATGGTCAGTTCAATAAGGAAAGATCAAACCACCTGTGTCATGAAACATGAAAAATCAGATGGGATTCTTTATTGCTTTTCCTTCACAGTGATAAACCAGTGATACTGTTTGGACAGTATCAAAGGACCTTCATGAGTTTGAAAATTGTTTCATGTAACTGAAAAGCCATTTGCACAAAACTATGGCTGCAAATGAGGATGTAGACAGAAAGTCATGCTTGTTTCCCTTCTTCACAGAATCTGTTCAGTTTCTAGATATAGATCGCTGGAGGGCAGGAGCACCTCTTTGTCAAGCCTGTGGCCTTCTTAGCATCCCAGTTCCCACACTGGCTATAGAGCTTTGTATGAAAGGCCTAAAATTGAAATCCACTGTCTGAAAGTCCATTTAAAGTCTTTTACTGGGATGAGACAGGCAATGGGTCAGTGTTTCTGAGGGAAGACCTTAGGCATGAAGGCAGCACAAAACAACTTGTGGCCTCCTGAACCTATATTTTATTTCTTTATTCTTCCTGAGGTAGGAATAAGGTTTCCTTTTCTTGATTCCTTATGAAACTGTAGTCCAGACCTCTGGAAGAGGTTGTGGAGCTGAGTCCCTTGGCAGAGATTTGCTATATCCAGAAATAGTTGCTAAATACAGCAAAGTTCATGTAAAAATGGGCACGTTTAGCCACTTGTTCAGTTAATCAAATTGCATAGAGCATCCTAACTTCAGCAAATAATTACTTGGGGCAAGCTTCTGCACACTGACTGCAAAGAGAGTAACTCTTTTACAAGATGTTGCTTCATATCAGAGAAATTATTGAAGTACAATGAGAAAGTCATAAGAACTCTATTACTTTTACTTTTCCTTCTAGTAATATTTTCTGTATGATTTTGCTTTTTTTTCTTTAACATATTTCTTAATTTCAAAAAAGTTTCCTTACTTTTTATTTTTAATTTTTCTTTCTTTTTTTATTCTCTGTCCTTTTTTCCCTTTATGTTGTTGTCTTCTTTGTAGCTTTTCCCTTTTCTCTCATCATCACCCCTTCATCCCTACCAGCAACAAGTGCTAATTATTTTGGAGACAAAACATAGCAGTTATTTCCAAATAAAAAATATTTTAAAGTAAGTTCTGTCTAAGCAAGGACTGAAAGATTAATCTCTACTCTTCCTGTCCCTTCTGTATGATTTCTTTGTTTTGTCTAATATTATTTGTATTCTCTTTTGTCTTCTTTGTTTTCATCTTCATTCAATTCTACATCTTTATTCCTTCTTTTTTTCCATTTCATTTTCCTCTTCTGAAATGCATCACTCCGCTCATTTCTTTAACTTTTCCACCATATGTTCTCTTTGTGGAAATCACTAGTTTGCCCTTGTGCTCTGAGACTTGTGTCTCCACGAAGTTCCTTTCTTCCTCCGAAATTCATTTTACTGTCATCTGTTACTATGAAATTAAAATACCTCCCATAAACAAATTATTCTTCTTTTTTTTCCCCTGAGCTCCACTACATTTTCCATTATCAATATTTTGTCCTGCCTTTCTTATCCAATTTACTTTCCATTGGACCTTCTCAGCCAGTTATTTCTCCTCCTGTCTGACTGGGGAAATCATCCCCCTGTAATCCCTCCCGTGGCAGAACTCTGTGCAACAGAAATTTCGTTCCTCCTTCAGGGTGCACTGATTTCTCTGTAGCAGCTCTTTCCCCTAACTATTAAAATCACAGCATATTTTCACTCAACAACAAACTCACAAAGGATTTTGAGAAGAATTCAAAAGTGGGAGAAGTATTCCCTTCAGTAGGAAAAAACAGATTTCAATGCAGGAGAGTCTGTGGATTTAATTTATTCCACACCGCTCATCTATCTTCACCATCCACCAGGACAGCTGGTGGAATTTTAGCTGTCTTCCTTTTTGTTGAAAAGGAAGGTTTGTCTGTTTTGTTTCTTCCCATATCCTCTGAAATGGTTCTAGACAACCCTCTGACCTTTCTCCAGCACTCAGTAGTTTCATAGGCAGCCAGTGTTTTCTCATGCAATAATGTAAACTTGGAGTCTTGAAATCCATTACTGTGGATCCCAAACACCCAGTGGGTTTGGTGTTCTCTATTTTCCTGTTGGCACTGGGCAGCCTTCCCTGGGATATCCAATTAATTGAAAAAGAACCAGCTTATTTACTGTCTTAAATAAGCTACTCTTCCTAAAATGCCAAGTACACTATATGTTCAACTGTTCTGAAAGCTCAGAACTTGTTAAACAAAGTCCATAATCTCTTTGAATATGTTTATATATGTGCATATTTAGACCACACAGTCTAAGATTGTACTGATGGCATTTTAATGCAATAGAGTAAAACAGACCAATGATGATGTCAATAGAGTGGTCTTCATAGCACTATTTGTGTTTTAGAGAGGTGACATAGGACAAGATCTGTGGCGTTCAAAGGGCTTTGAGCCACACTCAAAGTAGAAGTTGTTCCAATTTCACACAACTGCTATTTTCCCTAGTGTTCAAGGTAAAACATATCAGTGTTTCAGTCCATCTGTTAGTACTTTTCCTGTTGCCAAAGATGCTATGAAAGAATGAAGCCTTTTTCTCAACAGATATTCCACTGTATACAACATTCTACTCCCATATTACTGAAGGGCATCACAGTTGTTTTCTCATCTCAAGAAGAGCTCAGCCTAATATTTCCCTCATCCAAGTGCCGCAGGCAGGAACAGTCTTTCCATGATGCTCACTGTTGCAAGAGTGCCAGATCTTTCTAGATCCAGCAGAACTTGGCAGAATTTCACAATAACTTTTCTACAATTAGTTTTCTCACTTCACTTTCCATTCCTAACAGGAGGTGGGGAGGATTGCAGGTGCCAGGTGTCATAGTTTGCTACTTTGGAAGTTCTCTGGGAACACCTGAGTTGTCCTTTGTTACATTCCTAACAGCCTTAGTCAGAGGCCTTAAAGTAACAGAAGGAGAGAGGTGAGGAAAGTCACCATTTTGGTGTACTTTACTCAGGGGAGTTTTTGAGGCCAGTATCATTTATGATATTTAGTACAGAGATAAGGCAGATAAGTCTGCAGCTCCATTCTGTGTCTCTGAAATTCAGAACTGGCATGCTATATAGGCTATATGGTGTAAGCAGGAAAGCTTCATGCTTCTAAAGGCAATTACTTTATAAACCTCTGTGGCCACTGTCATAGCACTTACTCCTAAAGCAAACAATACGCACCCCAGCTTTGTACTGAATGAGTGCATGGGTATGCAGGTGACCACAAGTACATCAGTGAGAACAGCAGAGATGGTTCTGAGTGTGGAGTATCATTGAAACAAGGTTCAGTCTATGGGCATGTTTATCTGTATGCATAGTTCAGCCAGGGATCCCTGGTCGCATACACAAGAATTTTAAAAATATTGTTGTCATTTGTGCTTCTTACACTCAAGAAACAGAGTAAATTTATATATCAGAAAACCTTTTCCTTCTGTCTATTATTGGACAAAAATAATTTTTCATAGGATGTTTCCATCACAAGGAAATTTTACACCAGGCTTGTAAAACCCCTGAAAATAAAAGCATTGCAACTATAATGCTGACAAGCCCTCACTAGAGCCATACTAGCAGAAGCCATTCTCATATAGGGTTCAGAATGGTAATGTAGTCCAGCACTGTCCTTGGACAACTGCTTGCATTTACAGAAATTGAGGGGGTTATTGTGCTGCAAACTTTTCACCTCGGAGTCTGAGGAATAAGGTGAAGAACAATAGAGATGTCTCACTGGGAGAATGGCTTCACTACATGCAGGATTGCACAACACTTTGAAATCTTCTACCATCCCAGTCCCATGCTGTCTTTGACTTGGCAAACACTTTCATTTAGTCAGGGATCAGTAGCTTGGGAGGGGGGGAAGTTCCATTCTCCAGCTGTTGTGTCATTTCCCTTGATAAGTCCTAAATTGACCGAGTTATCCAGCTCCAAAGGAGCTTTTCTGTGGTAGACATGCTTTATTATGTGCCCTTTCAGGGACAAAGGCTTCTGTGTCAGTAAACTGCTATAGAGAGGAAGGACAGATTTATTCTCACAGCATCATAAGCATTATCTTCTGAGCAGCTAATGTAAAAGTACAAAAAACTGTGCAGCATTACCATCCAAAACCAGTGTTGCTGCTCCTTGATTATCGACCTGATGGGAGGCAGAATAAGAAGCTTGAAAGGCTGCTTCTCAGAAGGGCATATTTTAAAAGACAAATTTTAAATTAGAGAAGTTTCAAAGGTGGAATTTTTTTAGGCTTGTTTATTTGCTGGGTTATTTTGGACATTCATGTAGCAGTTTAGGTTGGGTATTGTGTAAAAGAGAAGAAATAGTTGTGAATCTCCTTATTTTGCATTAACTTTAGACAGAGCAGAAAGACTAAGTTTCAAGTAAAAAATCCAAGCAGCTCATACATATATATAGCCCTCCCCACAGACTGGAAATAAATATATTAACAACAACCATGCAGCTATGCAATAAAAAGGGAAAACAGGGAACATGATTCCTCAATCCAGAGAAAACTTTGCAAGGCATAAATGGCATCGAGGACCCCAGGCACACCTCTGAGGTGAGCTGGCCTTTGTCGGAAGTTCAGCAAAGGCATATCTTTGAAAATCTTCCACCTGCAGACAACTGCAGCCCAGTCAGCATCTTAGCAATCTGAACACACCTGACAAGGCAAGTCTGTTTCTGTTTGGGGAAGAAGAGAAAGGGGTCAGTATTTAAAAAGCTGGACTTGAAAGTCTTGACAGTGAAAATGGCTGTAAGCCTATCCCACTGATATGTGATGCAAAGAACTGACATGATTAAAAAATATCTCAACAGATCCTCAGACAGCCACTGGAGAGGTGGATGGGGTAAATCTAGAAGAAATACGAGAATTTGCCAAAGCTTTTAAAATTCGGCGCCTGTCCCTTGGCCTGACACAGACTCAAGTTGGCCAAGCCCTAAGTGCCACCGAAGGCCCAGCCTATAGCCAGTCTGCCATCTGCAGGTAACAAGTTACATCATAAACTTCTCTCCTCTCTTTGTCTTTAATAATGATCCATCTTATTGTAAGGAGCATGCCTGTGTTTGAGTCTCATGACTTTAGAGTGTATTTTTTAACCTGATATTTAAATTAGCCAATAATGTTGTTGTCTGACATACAAATTGTTCTTATTGTTGTCTTTAGAGTAATTTTGGTCTTTTTTTTCCCCCTCCTTTTCTAAACAAATGAGAAAAAATGTTCCTGGCATAGCACCTTAATTCTGTAGATGAGTTAGCGTTCCTGCTGATGCTGGATAAGCACCAGCTGACCCTCTTCATACTGTGCCATTTTCTACAGATAGGGTTACTGAACAAATATTTCATGGCTGCATCCCTGCTAAGTTAAAACCTGTATTACTGTGGTTACCACTTCACATATGGGATGTTAATGATGATTTACCTAGGCAACACAGAAGGGAAAAAAATAGCCTTCCTGCTATCTTGCAAACCAGCAGCTATTCATCTTTTATCACCCAAATATTTACCGAAAAAAAACCCAGACAAACCCATGTATGCAAAGCAGAAGCAGAAATCTGTCCTGATCATAAGAAATAATAATGCAGTCTTGACAGAGTTAAAGTAGAAGCAAATACCTTATATGCATGTATGTGTGTTACAGTAATCCCATGTTTATGCATGAGGTAACAAACACACTTAGGTAACAGCTTTTTCCTCTTGGGCAATGCCTTATAGTCTTTCTCCATCAGTGAAAGCCAAGAAACCAACTCTAAGCTCATTTAAGTGGATTTTGTTCTTGGTGATCCATGAAATGCTCTGTCTTTTTATCTGCTCTTTATACTTTTAATGTATTCCCCATAGAATGGAAGTGTACTTTTCCTGCAGTTAGAGACTAAGGTTATAAATAACATCAGTATGGGGTAGTGTGCTTGCAGCTCACATTTTGCTCAATGATTTTCCATAAAACCCATTGATTGTTGTTAAATACAAAAAGCTCCATAGGATCCTCTCACTTCTATGGTCTCCCCTACTGTTTTTTCTTATAAGATACCTCCCTGTAGAAAATAACCTTTATTCAGTCTATACAAGGATACTACTGCTGGGAAATTTGTTTCAAGACTCGTATGTTGTTATACCAAACATGTCCTGCAGTAACAACACTAACAAACAATGCCAATGATATGAATGCTATCACTCCCTATTGCTAAGGATTAATTTGTTTTTTTTTTTTTTATTTCTTTGTGGTCAGTTGGTGAAGAGTGCCTACATTGGGTGGAGTTTTTAGCAACTGACAATATTTTTGTAGCCTTAAGCTGCTGTTTGTCATGCTATACTTTAAAGTGACACATTGTAGTTTCCTTTACTTTTGCCTAGTTTGCTGTCTTCTCATTTCTTCCATCTACCTCCCACTTTGAGAAAGCACTGGGGATAGTGAGACCTTTTACAGAGGACTCCTTGTAGGGACAAGTTGCTCAGAACAGGAGATTGGCTGCAAGAGCTTGTCCCAAATACTTGCAAGATTACAGTTTTCTTAATTTCCTTTGCCAGCCTCAGATGGGCACCATTTTGGAGTGCAATTACATGCTATGACATTGCATTTTTTGTTAAGCTGCTTCAGTGGCAGCATGTGTTCCTCAGAAATAGTAGATTTAATTTTTTTTTCAGTTGTAACAAAGGAGGTTCAGTATGAACTCCAGGTCAATGGAAGGGACAGTAAGGCAGGCAGTTTGAACAACAAATTCGAATAGAAAAGTAGAATCTCCTGGTGGCCTATGCAGGTCATATGAGCAATATACCACCTTGGTATGTTCTGCATGCAAATAGCAGCATTTTCTTTGATTTGAGGCAATACAGTCTAAAATATATCCTTCAGCCTTAAATATCACTGGACACCAAGGAATGACACCTTGCAGTCAATACCACATAAAGATGTCAGGCACCAGTTTCAAATCCTTTGGAGTATTATTATCTGAAATTATTCTCTGTCTTATTCTTTGTTTGCAAGAAGTGCTTTGTTTCTTGCTGGAATATTTTTTGCTGCCTCCACATGCTGAATGGAGACACTAAAAATGGCCAGCTCTAGCCACCAAGTTTCTCTGCATAAAGGGATTGATTCAGTTCCTCTCATCTCCAGAGCACTCTGGGATTAGTGGTGAGGTTGGTGCTTCAGCACCACCAGGGCTGGAGAGCACAGCAGCAACATCCAGTAATTGTTGCCTTTCTGCAGCATTAAATACCAGAACGTGCAGATGGACAGAGCAAAGTGGAAAAATACAAATGGATGGCACCAAAGGACTTGGGTTAAGAGTTTTTTAATGTGTAGCAAAAGACCATAAACCCAGTAAATGAAAGAAACATATACTTATAAGACTTGAAACGTGAACTCTGCTTTTCTGCTTGTTTTTGAAAGGATTAAAGTGTTGTGTGGCTGCTTTTCCAGATGTTTTATAATGCTTGTAAAATCTGGTTTGGCAAAAGACTTTTGATGGCAAAATGATATATAGAAGACCTCATTTACAGGAAATGATATCATTCTGGTACAGTTTGCAGAAATCCCGCAATAAACTCAGCTTGGTGCCACAGCATATTAGTAGACTGTTATGCTGGGTTTCATCTGGAAAACATGAGTCTGTCTTTGCACATTGTGGGGACAGCAAGATAATTGCAAAGTGTCCAGCTGTTTCAGCTGAACACCACTGTGGCTATGGGAATTTTTTTTCCAACCCAGAAAAGTGATATAACATTAACTTACAAACAGTGAAAATTGCTGAAAAATGGAAAGGAAACCTGATATTCAGAGGCTAGTATTTGCCATTGGTTTTTGTTATTAAAACTGTGATGTTTGGATAACATGGGATGGGAGGGATAACAAAAGGATTAAGCACAAAGACAAGATGATAAAAGCAATGCCTTTGATATCATTTCCTGTAATTAGACTTAGTCTCAAGGGTTTTGGAGATCATCAGAAATATGAAAATGTGATTCTTAACCTGTATTATTTAGTGTACTTAGAATTTTGTTGTAGTGCTCATTTTGTGTTAGCTTAAATCTCTAGCACTCTATATATATATATATGTATAGATATACCTATCTGACAGTTTTCATAATCTACTGTAAATTACCTCTGCCAGTCAATTAGTCAGTCAGGCAGGAAGTCCCACCCTGGCAGAGCATCAGTGTAAGACTCTTCTTTCTCAATTTTCCCTCAGACACACCATCCTGAGAAGCCACTTTTTCCTACCACAGGAAGCCCAAGAGAACACTATAGCTAGCAGTCTGACAGCCAAACTGAACCCTGGCCTTTTGTATCCTGCCAGGTTTGAAAAGCTGGACATCACCCCTAAAAGTGCCCAGAAGATAAAGCCGGTGCTTGAGCGGTGGATGGCTGAGGCTGAGGCCCGCCATCGAGCAGGGATGCAGAACCTTACCGAGTTTATTGGGAGCGAACCATCCAAAAAGCGCAAGAGGCGTACCTCATTCACGCCACAAGCCCTTGAAATCTTGAATGCCCACTTTGAGAAGAACACGCATCCCTCTGGGCAAGAAATGACAGAGATTGCAGAGAAACTGAACTATGACCGGGAAGTAGTTAGAGTTTGGTTCTGCAATAAGAGGCAAGCACTGAAGAACACAATTAAACGTTTGAAACAACACGAGCCCGCGACGGCAGTTCCTATGGAGCCTTTAACAGACTCTCTGGAAGAAAACTCCTAAAAGCAAAGCAAAACAAAGCCAAATCACACAGAACAAAAACCCACACCAACCGAAACGTGTCCGTTTGAACTCTGTGAAAATACCTATTCATCACCCTTGTAAGTAAAAGACTGAGAAAACTACAAGAAGGACAGAACAGTCCGTGGTGTTTCCTATTTAAGAAAAAAAAACAACAAAACAAAACAAAAAAATACACAACACTTAAAGTGTGTGTGGTAGAATTAGTTCCAAAAAAAACCGAAAAAGCCAGGTTTTTTTAAATGGACTTAAAGTAAACCAAATAACTGCTTAATTTTTCTGTATATTATGAAAATATGAACACATTTTAAGGAAAAACAAAACAAACCGAAAAAAAAAAAGAAAAAAAGAAAAAAACTTTTATCTGTTTAAAAGAGAATACAAGCCTGCCACCTGGAGGAGTGATCGTAGCCTTTCAGGTATCAAGTGCTGATTCACTATGAAAACTATTAACCAAAGTCAGAAACATGGCATTGCAAACTAGATTGTTAGTCTACTCTTTTATGAGTGTAAAATTGTGTTATGAATTTTTACATTTGTATTTTGCAAAGAGGAATACAGGATTAATTTCTCTCATCCTTGTTTGTACCTCCTGCAGGTGTGTACAAAGCCATTCCGTATAAGTCACCTCATTTTCTTTTCTTTTAGTCAACAGTTTTGCAATCTCTTAATGTTTGGGTGCCAAAAATAATTACTTTTTATTGTGATATGTGGGGTTTGGTATTTCTCTTCTAAGGGTATATGCCTTAGTTTGCATTTCTTTTTCTGTTTTTTTTTTTCCTGGCTCTATTTGCTGCCTCTTCCCTTCAAGCTCATTCTCCACCCCTTCCCCAAACCCCCCAATCCCAGAACTATTTGAAGAATTTTTAAAAGAAAATTGAAATCTGAACACTTTTATATGCTGAAATGCAATGAGGACAAAGAAGGATTAGGATTATGTCTGATGGACTGTCAAGCCCACACTGAACATTGTGCTTTTTGTCGAATGTGTAGCTTGAGATTTCTCTGTCCTTTGGCCATGAACCTGGAGAGGTTACCAAAACTCATTTTGTAGTATAAATATAAACTGCACACTTGGTACAGTACTGCATCTATATTGTAGTTCCATTTGAAGCAATTTCTCTCCAAAGCCTGCTAGCCAAAGAAATTTCTTGAGATTCTGATGAAAACAAATGGACAGGCTGAGAAGTGATAAGGATGTTTTGGTCATTACATCACTATGGACAATTTCGACGGTAGTGCTTTGTTCCTTCTGGCGCTTTTTTTATGTCATATTGATGCTTGCCCTGTTGACTTCTATAGTAGGAGAATGTGCTGCAGGTGTTTGCTGTGGCCACTGGCTAGACTAAGCAATTGGGACATAGGGAAAACCACTGAATGTCCCTTGATAATATAAGGTGGGTCACCTGCAATATGATTCAGGTGAACTGATTTTTCTTTAAAGACAGTTTATCTGTGTGGCTTCATTTCCGATTGGAAAAGTATCTGCTAAAATACTGTGGTCATTGGACCTACAAGCATACCAAGGCTCAGAGACAGAGAAAGGTGTTGCAGGTTCTTGATGGGGTTTGGTCTGACCTGTGAAGGTCATCTGCAGTCTCCATCTTCTGCTCAGTTATGCTCAAGCCTTTGGGATTCAGCCCACCATTAGGGTAGAAGCTGCATATTGATCAGGTCTTCCCAAAAGATAACGTCAAATAATTGGTTCCGCTCACTGCAGAGATGGTAAAATTCTGCTGGTATAACTCCTGATTGCATTCCTTGACCTCAGAATGGTTGTGCTGGATTTCTGATGGTCTGCCTAAGATGTGGAAGGAAGTTCCTGAAGTTCTGGAGTCTTCAAATAACACATCTCTTACTAAAGAGTTTTCAAAAGCTCCAGACTATATCCGAAACTTAGTGAAAGAAATAGACTTTCACTGATTTCACTAGGCTTTGAATCTGGCCCTCAGTATTTTATTAATGGGATTTGCCTTGTAAAGTGGGGTATTTATTGCATGGTTGGTGGAGCTTTAAGATTTCGGAGACCATCATCTGGGCCAGAAGCTACTTCTAAATGTGAGCACTCTCAAAGGTCAATGTTGGAGCACACTGAGGATGCAGCACTCCAGGATGGGCTCATGTCCAGCAAATGCATTTTAGGCTTTAAGCTTCAGCAGGGTATTTTCAAGGATATTTTCAGTCTTGCTTTTATGTGGAGGAGAGTGACAATTGTTACTGACTCTTTTTCAACTGTTGATATAAAAATAACTGCTGGGGGAAAAAGCACCTCAGTAACCACAGGCAAATTGTGAGGGACAAAATAGATGCTTTATCCCAGCTGAGCATGTAAATTAGAGGGTGTCACAGCAACATCTGCCCCACTGGGTTTTCTTTTTACCCTCTCTATATCTATATCCTCAGAAATATCTATGTTGTCTACACCAAGCAGCTCTAATGTTGTCACCACAGTTCAATCTACATAACGACCAGATCACCATACAGAAGCCAACAGGAAAGCAAGGATGAATAAATTATGTTTGGAAGTAGTCACTCCTGAAATCCTACCCATGTCTCCAGAACACTCCTAATTGCCCAGTCATTAATGCTACATACACAATTACATGTTCAGTCATCCTTAAGGCCATACCCTCCCCCACTCCATCACCACTATCAACAGCCTGGGAATGAAACCATCAACCATTCTTTGCCTCAAAACTAAATTTCCAATTCTCCCAGGGACTGCTCTAAATTCTGTGAAGAAAAATCCCCCAAGAAAAATAGTTAACTAAACACTGTATGAAAGATACTAAATGTTTAAAAATATGCTGGCAGCAGTTATATAAGCTCTTTTCTGTTCCAAAGTACATATCGGAAGGATATAACTAGGACAGTAAAAATGTAAAATAAATATAAATTGCCAGCATGGAAGAAAAAATAATGTTCATCCCACAGTCTTAAAATCATTCATGTGCAGTGATTTTTTTTACAGTTTTCTAATTTTGTATTATGTTTTGTAAATTATTTATAAATTGTTGTAATGCTTCTCATATTAATTTTTTTATACACAAATTTTTGCTACGAGGCATAAATGGTGCCTGAACAGATTCTTAGGAAGATAAATTATATGTAAGTCATACATCTTTGGGAGGGCCATAAATATTTTGTTTTGTTTTGTTACTGGCAACATTTCTAGTTCCCATTTGTAAACAATTTCATTGTATTGATAGCATTTGAATACCTTTTAATTTTGCATGTGACTAAAAGATAGATTGCTACCAGCAAATGAAAAAAAGTCTCTTTGGTCATATGTGAAGGTTTAATGGTTTTCCACTTTGTTTTTTAAATATATATATATATATATA
>VWZS01008794.1:105243-124230 GCA_013397075.1 Rhabdornis inornatus | reverse complement strand
TCCAACTTGAGACTATGTGGGGCACATCTGTTTATTTATTGTTAAAAAGTGATATTATTACTATTATTAATTATTATTATTATTACTATTATTATTATTATTTTTTGTCCTATGTGCTATAATCTACAGAATGGTCACCAGGGTCACTTATGAAGCACTGCAAAGAGATCTGTTTTTCCATGCATGGAGCATGCAGGGGGAAAGATGGCAGTACAAAATGGACTGTATTGTGTTGTTTAAAAATATGAATAAATAAAAAAGGAGTGGATATGGTGGACTTGTGACCAAGAAAACAAACTAGATATTTAAAAGCTCCTTACTACTCTGACTTTGAAACCAAAGCTGATTTATCTGCACAGGTTGCTTAACATGAAAAAAAAAATAAAAAATAAAAAAAACTGACAAAAACTGTACTTAATCTAGAGCAATATCTGTATGGTCAGTAAAGCTGCACTTTGTGTATTTCTTAACAGCTTCAGATCTGTCACTTTTAATTTGTACCATAAAAAATAAAAAAATTGTTTGACATGAAAAATAAGCTCCTTTCATGTGTTTGTCTTAAATCTCATGCATTATTCACATTATCCAAGCTCATGTGATTTCACATCAGTTCAATACAAAAATAGTTAAATGCTTGAAAAAAAGAAGAGAGAAAATCCATTTGCACTGTGGAGCATAACTTTATCTGCAAAACTAAGCTCTGTTTCTGTACCCAGAGTGGGTGCATGCATTGGCGATGTCTTGTTTTCTCTACAGGTGTTGCAGAGTAGAGGATCTCCCTCAGGAGTGCTCTGGAACCCCCCAGGTGAGTCTGTGTTGTCCCCCAGGCCAAATGAAGCAAAGTGCAGATGGATGTGAAGACCGGTGTATCCCCCCATGCTTCCATCATCAGCCCCATAACAATGCCCTGGTAAGTGATAGGAGTGTGTCAGAGAGGCTGGGTCAGCACTTCAGTGATTTCTCTTGCATTTTTGCAGAGCTCACAGAGTTCGTTATTCAGTTCTTTCTGTAATTATGGTATCAAGTCACAGAAATGCCTGTTTTTTAGGCCCCTTCTCTTGAGTCATATTGAGTTCTGTCAAAATACAGGATTCTCAAATATCAGCATATTTGAGAAATTAATTAGTTGTATTATAAAGGTTTTTTTGGGAAAAAAAACAGCCTTGAATAAAAGCTCTGACAATCTTAGAGTATTGTGTTTGAGTCTTGGGAACAAAATTTTTACGAAGACTTTTTTCTTTGATTTTGTTTAATATTGTTTTACTTTTCCAATATCACATATTAAATAAGAAAAACTAAAACAAAGTATTTATTTGCATAGAAAAACAGAGAGCATTTGGAGTATTTATTTATTGTTAATTTTTACCAGATCAGAATTTCCCTTTTACATGCAATTTTTCTCTATTTTATGAGGTACATAAAAGGTAGCTTTTTTGTAGACATAATTATAGAAGCTTCATAAACAAGGCAAAGATTGTATCAGGTCCTCTAGGCATCATGTCTCTGTACCATGGTCTAACAGCCACTTCAAGCACATGTCATTCATCTACTTATACAATACAAGAGTGTGGGGAATGATCCTTTGTGCTTTCATACCAACCGCTAAAAGCTGAACAGATATTTTTTCGTTCCATTGTGATAAAGCAGCAAGCAAACATTGATTAGAGTCTTTTTCCCCCAAGTCTATTTAAAAATGCAAAACTTCCTCTTTTCATCATACTATAGGTATTTTAGCTGCCTCATAGGCACATGACCCTACCTAGCCATTACAATCCAAATAACCTGGATCTATCAAGTTGCAAGAAATGACAACTTTGCAAATTGAATCAATTAAGTACCTATTGATCACTGAAATCTCAAATTAGATCCGACCTTAAAGCTACTGAATACTGACTATAAGACTTCACACTCCTTACTGACTGCTTAAAAATCAAATTTTAGAAATTGATTAAGACAGGACTTCAGAGCTCCTTAAGTGCATAATAAAAGAAAAGGAATTTTAAAAGCACATTGTTTTCTATGCCTCTCTTTTGTACTTCCAGAAAGAAAAAAAAAACAAACCCTAAAACACAAAAACCCCACCATATTTGCAATACTCTTGATAAACAAGGAACTCTGTCTGTGTCCTGTCCTTCCTTAAGACAGGTATGATGAGCAGAAAGCTGGCAGTAAGGTCAGAGAACTACACAGAAATTGTAGAATACATGTTTTTATACGGTCTCTTCCCCTGTGCAGCTGCTCTAGGACTGATCACAGCCTAAATCTGTACTTATAAAAAACCCTTTAGTACTAGCAGGGCTTTAATAAGCAAATATTCTCTTCTACTGGCTTAAATTTCAATCAAACAAGCACTTGGGAAGCAAAACAGACTTACCAAGAGGGAAGGTTCCAAGAGAGTTTGTTTTTTAATCTGAGAATCAGATTAATGTTAATCATTCCGATACAAAATCATGAAGCTCTTGAAAATATTTGATAACTAAAGACTTTAAAGATTTTTCTTTTCCTTCTCTCTCCATCTGCTTTACAGACCTGGATGTTTGTTTTTTCTCTCACTCACAGTCCTTTACTCTTGCATTTTGCCGCACTATGGACAGACAACAGCAGTCAGGACTGAGAAAAGCCACCAGGAGCCCACCTGTGGTTTTCAATCCAGACCCCAATAGCCCTCGTTTCTCTAAAATGCCCACAACAGCTTTTTATAATCTGCCACAACAGCTTCAGGGAGGGCATGTAGCAGCTCAAGTAATGAGACTTCCCTTTTATTGGACACTGAACTTCTTACAATCGGTGGCCTCATATCAAAACATTTCTCAGACCAAGAGCTGTGTGTGTGATAACAGACACATTCAGTGTAGATGGATCTTGGGTCAGGCCACAAACTCATGCACAAATCGAGGGTCAGCAAAAAATGGCTTTGGTGGTAATAAAACTGTGGTAGGGGCTACATGAGTGGGCAGTCCTAAAAGACCACAAGATTCTGGTTTTGTGGTGTGGCTTAAAATCCAGCCTCCACCATCACAGCATCAATCAGCTTGTCAGAGATGGAGTCACTCCCTTCTTTTCAGACATCACATAATGTTAGTGTTCAACTAATGAGATCCTGGCTTTCAATGGAGAAAAATCCATGTTCCATCCAATTTATCCATCAGTACCACCAACAGGAAGATATCTAACCCTGTATGTTCTCTGTCATTCATGGCCCCAGAAAAGTTCCTCAAATGGTCCCAGAATAGTGAAGGTCTTAGAAGACAGTATGATGGTGACACTGCACAAATCTGAATTGTGTGGAAATTTGCAATCACTCCTGGCAGAGAAAGAATAGTCCCAAAGGCATGGATTTGCTGGAGGAAGCATTTAACCTCTACCTCACTTATTTTTAAAATTCACTCAAGAACTTGTGCTTACATTCCGTCATTTTGGTAGTTTTTAATCATGGTATCATAGAATGGTTTGGGTTGGAAGAGACCTTAAAGTTCATCTAGTTCCAACTCCTTGCCATGGGAAGGACACCTTTCGCTAGACCAGATTGCTCAGAGCCTCCTCCAATCTGGGTCTCATGCACTTCCAGGGATGTGGCATCACAGCTTCTTGGGGTTCTTTGTTCCAGTACCTTACTACCCTCACAGGAAAGAGTTTCTTCCTAATATCTAATTTAACCCTACTCTCTTTCAGTTTAAATCCATTCTCCCTGGTCCTGTCACCAAATGCTCTCGTAAAAGATCCCTCTCCATCTCTTTTAGGCTCCCTTCAAATACTGGAAGGGAGCAATTAANCATTGAGACTCTGAGACATTGACCTCTACCCTCTGGATGCGACCATCCAAACACTTTCTTATCCATATAACAGTCCACTNCCCAGTCCTCTCAGCCTTTCCTCAGAGAAGATGTGTTCCAACCCTCTTATCAGCTTGGCCTGTTGGCCTCCTCTGGACTTGCTCAAACAGGTTGATGTCCTTCCTGTGCTGGGGACCCCAGAGCTGGATGCAGCACTCCAGGTGGAGTCTCATCAGAGAGGAGAAGAGGGGCAGAACGACCTCCCTTGACCTCCTGGCCACACTGCATTTTATGGTTGTCTCTCTGGGCTGTGAGTGCCCATGGCTGGGTCATGTCCAGCCTCTCATCCACTTGCACCTCCAGGTCCTTCTCCTAAGGCTGCTCTCCATCTGTTCACCCCCCAGCCTGTGTTGGTACTGGGGGTTGCCCAAACCCAGGCACAGCACCCGGCACTTGGTCTTGTTGAACCCTATAGAGTTCCCATGGGGCCATTTGCTGAGCCTGTCCAGATCCATATGGATGGCATCCTACCCCTCAGGTGTGTCAACTGCACCACTCAGCTTGGTATCCTTGCCAAATTTGCTGAGGGTGTACTCGATCCCTTTGTCTGTGTCATTAATGAAGATATCAAATAGCACTGGTCCCAGTACAGACCCCTGATGGACACCACTTGTCACTGATGTCCATTGAGACTCTGAGACATTGACCTCTACCCTCTGGATGCGACCATCCAAACACTTTCTTATCCATATAACAGTCCACTCATCAAACCCATCTCTCTCCAGTTTAGGGAGAAGGATGTTGAGACAGTCAGAGGCTTTATAGAAGTCCAAATAGATGACATCTGTAACCCTTCCGTTGTCTACTGATGTAGTCGCTCCGTCCTAGAAGAACACTAGGTTGGTCAAACAGGACTTGCCCTTGGTGAAGCTGTGCTTCCTGTCTTCCATGTACCTTAACACTGCTTCCAGGAGGATCTGTTCCATGATCTCCCCAGGCACAGAGGTTAGGGCTGTCAAGTCAGTAATTTCCAGGGTCCTCCTTTTTACGCTTTTTAAAGATGGAACAATATTTCCTCTTTTCCAGTCACCTGGGACTTCCCTCACTGCCATGACTTTTCAAGTATCATGGAGAATGGCTTGGCAACTGCATCAACCAATTCCAAGTAATGCTATTAATTTTTAACAGTTCATGTCCTCATTAACTGTTGATACTTTTCTCTAAAACATATTAACTTATCTTTTAACTATTAAGTGAAAGAAAAGAACACAAAACTCTGAAGATCCTTTGATTTCTTTTTACAAAGAAGGCACTATGGTGTTTTTTACCATTTTGCCTCTGTCCTTTTGACATTTACAGCTCAGTTATATGTTCTTAAACAGAGGAGCATGAAACTTTCTCCAAAATTACCCTTCAATTCATTCAGGTAGAAAGCAGCTGAAGAGAAGTGGCTATCTCTTGAAAAGCAGCAGCTATTTTCAGTTCCTGGTTGTGGAATCTAAAGAGACCGATCTTGCAAGTTCATAATGTGCAGATTATTTGCTAGCTAGTGTTAGTGATGCTTTGATGCAGCCTTCATAGGTACATTTAGTGACATGTGTAAGTCTTCAATGGATTGGACCTACTCTCAGCATTTGTGGATCAATACTCTTATTTATCACTTTTCCTGGCTCATTCATCAGTAAATCTTGATGTGCTCTTTTCATATTTTTGAAACAGAAACAACTCAGAAGGGACTGCATCTCAACAGGAAAGGTATGAGTGTGTCTCTTCTAAAATTAGTACAGCTCTTTCTAGCTCAGCAGTTGACTGCCAAAAACAGTGCTGAAGATAATCTGGAGTGGAACATGAGGGATACATTGAGGAGAATAGTGAGAGGAATAAATGCAAGAGTATGACCCATTAGTTATTTTTTAAATACTCTCTATTTTTTCACTTCATTTAACACCTTTCCTCCTGAAGGTACCTTAACAAATTTCTATACTGACCACTAATAAGGAGAACTTACAACACCACAATTTTGTGTCTGTGGTATGACTAATCCCAAGCATGTGCACCAGCAACCTGACCCTAAGACTTATCAGCTCATCTGGGGATCAAAACTCACCAGGTGGACTGTACATCCAGAGTGAGGAACACAAAGAGCAGAGATCCAAAATCCACATTGGCATAAACACTTTACAGGTCATGATACCTTCAAAGAAATTATTCAATACGCAATATGTAATGAAGACCACATCTGAAAAGGAAAAAACACAAATTCATTTTATTTAAAAAAAAAGGAAAGAAAAGGCAGAACTGATGGACCATGTCTCTTCCTAATGTGCTGGAGCAGCCATACACTGCAGTAAAAGCCTAACAATCGCTTGGTACCAGCTGAGCATACGCTCACTGTACATCATGGTTCTGAGAAGTTTGTATTATTTACAACATGCTTTCCTCTGCTGTGGCTAAAGGTGCAGTATCTAAAGCAGTCCTGTGGCCCCAGATATCAGCTGAAGATAGGAATATGACAAGTATCTGGAAATGGGCTGAATTTCACACCAAAGTTGAAACCTGATTGTCCCAAACAAGTTACATTTTTATAAAATATTGAGGCTAAGATTATTTTACTGGAGTAATAGGAACAATTTCCTTAAAGCTAATTTTAAATATTCTTTGATATGCAATCATTCCTAGTTTTTAGAGGGCAGGAAGATAATGTCCATTTTCAAAGAATCACATAGTGTAGTTACTTATTGTTTNTATATAGAAATTTATTTTATATGTACTATTAATAATTACATTATTTAATTAATTAGTTTAATATGTAATTATTTAATATGCAAAAATGAATGTACCTATATGCAAAGCCAGAATTTCCTGTTTAGTCCAATCATGTCTCAGCAACCCGGATGTATTTAAATGTTTACAGAGCCATGTTAGCTTGGTATCATAAAGAAACAACTCATTGCAGGCTTCTTTCTTTACCTACTTAGATTTCATACAATTTTAACCTCAATGCTTTAAAAGACTGGCCAGGTTCAAACAAATCTGATATATGGAAGATAGACAACTACAGGTTAAATGAAAATAGCCTAGAGAAAAAAGAGGTAGATTGGACTCCCAGGTGAGAAAAAGGCTGCAGTAAGTACTTGTAAGTAAGCTCCTCTCCAGATAATCTTCAGCAGTGTTTTTGGCAGTCAGCTGCCAAGCCAGAAATAGATGCATTACTTTCAGAAGAAACATGCACATACGTTTCCTGTTGAGATACAGTCCCATCTGAGTTTGTGTTTCAAAAATAATAAAGGGCACATCAAGATTTACTGATGAATGAGCCAGAAAAAGTGATAAATAGGAGTATTGATTCACAAATGCTGAGGGTAGGTCCAATCCTGTGAAAACTTACACATGTCACTAAATGTATCTATGAAGGCAGCATCAAAGCATCACTAACACTAGCTGGGCAAACAAACTTATGCACATTATGAACTTGAGTAAGGAAACCTTACTGAACACCAGTGAGAATCGACCTGGACAAGGAGAAAAACAGTCCTTCTAAAAACCCTAGCTGTAGGAAGAAATATCACTGAGCTCACAAGCCACCAGGACATGTATATCCCGCGAAATCATATTTCATTTTTCTTGGTGCTGGAAGTTCTTCATAACTTTCATGTGATTCACAAGACCAGCCACTGATGTCTTGGAACAGGCATACCAGAAAGGACCAGTGTTGGTCTCACATCCTTCCTTTCACAAAGCCCTCTCCTAAATTTTTCAGAGATGCTAACTTTGCTGGGATGCATTGAAATTATAATAAATGGGTACAAATCTTTTCCCAGCACAACACGTATATAGGCCTTGACTTCCTGTAAAATTGTTCCTTACTGTGGAGAGGTACTGTCTTTAAAAGAAAGCAGTCTGTAATTTCAATTTCCAATGTAACAGATATATTATTATAATTTAGGATGAAGAAAATCTCTAGTTGAAAAAAGCACCCCATTCCTCTTGCACTGGGAAGGTGATTAAAAGCAAGGGAGAGAGGAAAATAGCATCCTTGTAGATAGTGGTTATGAGGTATTGTATTAGAAATTCTATTCTTGTAGTTCAGGGTATAACACAATAAAATTTTGAACACACGAGAGAAATAAACACAAGTTTTCACTCATTACTCTAACAAAATCTGTAGCAGGTTTAAGGCTATTTGTGTTTGCTATTATCATCAAGCTGCCTGTTTAAACTGGGGGGAAATGTGCAATTGTACGGAGTATATATCTCAGAGTAAGAGTATAGGTTTACCTTAAGTAGCTTTGTTGCTTACCTGCTGGAGTGTTGATTCCAGAAGTGTAAAGGATTTGGACTTTTTTCAAAGCTGTCCTCTTTTTCAAATACTTATCTGCTTCCAAAGAAGCTCTGAGGCTCACTGCAGCTCCTGTTCCATAAAATGGGTTGGAGGAGTCCAGAAAAGTCTATACCCAGTTCAGTTTGTTGGTATGAAGGTTGTTCATGCTTCGCAATGAGGCTTATTTCTCTCAAAAAACACCTCTCAAGGAGAAAAAGGCATGTCCTACTACGAACACTGTGCAGGGCAGAAGTTCTGCAGGGGTAAACCATACCAGGCTTAGAGCCCTCTCTCTGCACTGGGATTGCATCTTCAGGGGCTGGCTGGTGGTAAATCCTGTGGCTGAGTAGGAGCCCCCTGCAATGCACACACCTGAAGCACATGGTGCCTGCTCCTGAGGTCGAAAGACACTTCAGTATGCTCCCATGGGACACATGAATAAGGAGGCAAAATCATTGCCCAGCCACAGACACTGGGGAGCTGGAAAATGCAACATAGGTGACCTACCAGTCTTCAAAATGGAAAAGCTGATGAAATAGAGGGTTTAGCAAGTAGTGCAGCTAATTGGGCAAAAATGTAATCCTGAAGACCTTTTCTTCCATAAAGCAATTTTTAAGTGTAGTCCAGATAATCAACACATATTTATTTTCCCCTTTCTTTGGTCAGTCCTAGTAACTTTCCTTCAGGCTTTCCAGTGTTTCAACCATTGCTCTTCTTTGCCTTTGATGTTTACAGCACAATCTGAACAGAGTTAAAGACTATAATCGTCAGGTACAGTCTTCCCCAAAATCCTCATATCCAGATCCACTAGGCAGCAAATTTCAGAAGATGATCACCCATAATTTTCTCTTGGAATAGGCAGATGTGCTCTGCAAACAGCAGGATTGTCTGCTATGCCCCTTTCTCATCCCTACCGCTAAGGGCTAAAAACTGTCTCTTCATATCTTCCAGCAGATAATCTCTTCTTATAATTCATTATCTCATTTTAGTTGGGATAATCTCAAGAAACAGTTTTCAAACTTTTCAAGCCAACTCACTTCTCTATGACCGCAGCTGGTTGAAAGGCAATCACACAAAATGCTCCAATGGCAAAGGCGAAAGAAGAATGGAACAAGGAAAAGGCCGAGCACAGAAATATCATGAGCGATCACAGGTGTATCCAAACCCCCCACCCCATCTACATCCACAAAAAGCAGATAACTTTTCACTGCCCCAGAGTTTCATCAGGTGCTTTAGAGAGGGACCTTATGATTGTGCTTTAAATTTTGTGCTTGCTTACATAATCTCAGTAATATTTAAATTTTTTTTCCTCCTTTAGCAACATGAAGAATATACTGTATCTGTTTGGAAGGAAAACTATTTGTTTGAGGATTGACTTGCTGGAAATATCTGTATTTTTGTTAATGAACCTCAGAGAATTTCCCTTAGATAAGGAATTCTGTGAGAAAAAAAAAGAACTGAAATGTACTCTTTTTTTTTTCCTCCATATCCGTAATATCAGTGTAGTAGTTTAGGCTTTTTCTTTATTATTTTTTAACATTTTTTTAATATGAGCAAATCTCTTCTTTGTCTCTCAGTCTCTTAAATTCCAATTTAAGCTGCCATTGTGATGAAGAAGAAAAATTATAATTAATAATTCTTATTTTGTAAGGTAAGGTGGTCCTAGATATAAGCATGCCTGAGTAAAGAGCTGACTGCTGACCCCCTAGTACACTCCCTGCTACCATGCTGGGAAGAGTTTTATTGCATGTGAGAAGTATCAGTCTGGTGGAAAAAATCTAGACCCACCTTTCTCATTGATGCAGTATAGCACACACAACAAGAGAGAAAAAAGTAATCAAGCTCTATACCCCTACATAGACCTTGTCCTCACTCTTGAGACTCCTGAAAGAGTCAGGACAGAGTGAGAGCTACTACGGGTGTAACAACAATTTTCCTGTGACAGATACTACTCTGCCTTGAGCCTGATTCATCACCAACAATTCACCTCACATAGGACACCAAATGGCATCCCTCCTGTGAAAACAACTTGTAAACTAATAATAAGAGGAAGAGATATTTAATAATTGATAATGAAATGGAGTAAAATCAGTGACCTTGGCAGGAAACATTCTATGTCTTATTGGCAATTGCCAGAGCCAGTCATCCATTCGCCTTAAATCCATTTCCTGAATGTATTGCATCTCTTGAATTTATACTGCTCTGGCATGAAACCATAAACATCACATTTCTGCAGTTCACTCTCTTGCAGTCTAAATCCAGCAGATTTTGCTCCTCCTACCAACATCCTCTTTGTCTATTTTTCCTACATATAGATATATATGCTTCTTTAACTTTTCACAGAACTATAGCTGTAGAAATATTTGTAGGTTCAATGATTTTATTGATCTTGGTAGCCTCAGATTGCACATTGCCTTAGCACAACTGGAGTTTATGGACTACTGCCATGAGGTATATATTTTAGAGTTCTCCTTAGAAGCTAGAGAAAAAATGAGGGCCATATTATTCCTTCTACAGGTTTTATGGTAGAAAAAAGTGCATTGTAGACAATGATTACACAGTACGTTGTGCAAAAATCATTGCCAGGCACCAAAAAATCACCTCCTATACAGTGTTGCTGGCAGCACAACAAACATTCTACACCAGGCTTTTTATAAGCAGTGTTAATCTTTCCTGCTGGAGTTACTCGCTGCTAATGCACTGTCATAGTACAGTTGTATGTTTAAGTCATTCAGAAGTCCTCACCTTTTTAATAAACTACTTTTCAACTACATTCTGGCCAAACTAAATGCAAGTACATTTCCTTTCTGCAGCTTTCAGAGCCTTTTGGAAGCGATGCAAGATTAACCACATTTACCATGTATGTTCATGTGAACACAGACTCACACAAATGCTAATGTATATGTGAACCCATGTAATTCTATATTTATATATTCACACACAAACATGGCATAGACATGGAGACAGATGCATGAAACTTTACATCTGTAGCTATTGCAGACACATTTGAAGCAATTGCTAAATGAATGGTTGACCCATTTAATCTTTGTCTAAAGAAATGCCTTGCTATGTTATTTTTGGTTTCAGTTGTGTTTTAAACCACTCACTCCAAAATTAGAACTGGGGAGGTTTCAGGCTTCATAAAAAGGCTAGCACTTACTTGTCTCCAGAACAAGAGCAGCCTGTACCCCAAAATAAACCTTCCTAACTATTTTTCTTAATGTGTTTGGGTATTTTAAGGGCTCAGCAGCAGCAGTAGTAGTAGCAGCAGCAGCAGGATAAAAAGTTAAGTATTTTTGATGATTCCATTCCTTGTACCACACAGCTAATTATTTTGGAAGAGGTTTTTTTTCTTTTCATCTTTTCATTCTGCACAAATATGGATTGATTTTTTTTCTTCTGCCATTGCCTGCAGCAAAGTGAAATACACACATAAAATAACCATTAAAAAGTCTAACAACTTTTTTCAAAGTGTTTTCTTACACATCATCCTGGAAGAAAAATCACAGAGGTTTGTTGTCAGGGGTGTATGGGATGTTGAAGGAGGAGAGGGGATAGGATATTTGTACACCTGCCTAGATTTAGAAGAGTTTTAAATTAATAAAAATTCTTATGTTCTGTGAGAATATACTATAAGTAGTTTCAATAGTAAGAAACAATGAGTGGGACTTGAAGGAAAACTAGGAAAAAATGTTTCTTTGCATATGTGTTGGAACTCATTAGTGAATTTTGTTTAGTGACCTTTCTATGTTTGCTTTCTAAAGACATTTGGGGATTTTTGCTGCAGTGCTGCCTTTATTGTCCAAGACTAAAACTCAGTCACTCACACTAAGTCTTCAGTGGCAGATGCACTGTCTTCACTAGATACCTTGAGAGATGTTGCATAAACTGTAAGATAATTACTGGAAGCATCTTTCTGGGATGTAAAAGAACCCAGATGCATATTCAGACTCTGAATTCAGAAGAGGTCTGGGTTCCTTTCAGATGGAGGGGAAGAGTCCAGTTCAGTAGTGAACTGCAAGTTATGATATGGAATGGATAAAATTCAAACATAAATTATCCTGTCAAGACAGTCTGTAACTACTGGAAGTTACTCAAAGAAATCTGCACTGGTTCTGAATGATACAGGCTGATGGCTACTCTCCACTACCCAATACAATCTAAAACAATAGAAACATGAAAAGTACATAAATTACTTAGCTATAGGAACATTGACATTTTTCATCCAAACAGCCACTTGGAAGGTTGTACAGAAGCATAAAAACTCTTTTTGTTTGCATTTTGGCAGGGCACTGCTGGACAAAAGCTCATGTACCTGTTCCACCTTTGCTTCCCAGAAAGACAGATTGCCCTGTTATCTTTCCTCAAAAATGTTTACAACAGTTTCCCTGCCACTTGTCTGAACAGGCCAGTACAGGGCACACCTCTGCAGCGCTCTCACACACCAATCTCCACCCAGAGCACCAGTGACTGCAGCCCCCTCAGATTATCTCCAGGCATTTACAGCTTCCCCCCTCTGTTCCCAAGGGCAGAAGGCACTATAATCTTGGGCCAGATGGCTCCTCTTGGCACCATGAATAACATTCAGATGAACACAAAGTGAGCTGAAACAGGTCTTCAGGGGCTGAAAGTCTGACAAACCAAAGCATGCATCTGCTGATTGTCTTTGTCAGCTCTCAGTAGACAATGTTTTAACATTTACAGGTAACTGAACGCTGCCATTTCCAATACATTTACAGTAAGAATCTCTCCCATCATTAATTCTACAGACTTCTATAGATGTTAAAATGGTGTTGACATTTCAAGCATGACAACTCTAATATATGCAACAAACATAGATGTCTACATAGTAGAAAATCACGTTCCATACTGCTGACAATTACTCTGATATCTTGCAATTAGCATTTGCCTCGGTAAGTAAAATGTGTGCAAACACAGAAAACTAAAGAAGTAATTTTAAAGTCACTTTGCTGCAATTTCTGAGCAACAAAGAGTTCTGAAAACTAGTAGCTATCTCAGGAGGTGTAGGTGGAGTAAGGATGGACCATCCTGGAGAAAACCTACAGGGTTGGCAAGATGACAGGTTGGGGTTTAGGCATTCTTCCTTCAAGGAGGAGAAATTATGGCAGCATTTTCAGGGTTTATCAATTTGATTTGGGGGTTGTTTTCTCAAGGATGTGGACTTGTGCAAAGACCAGTATAGTTAATGCCCCAACAGCACCAACAGACCCTACTGTCCCTGCCCCTGCCTACATGCCCATTTCAGCCCAGCTGGGGCCATCGGTCCCCGTCTCGGGAGTGCTGACATCCAGCTCCCCACAGTCCTGCCCTGGCACTGAGCTGGCCAATGTCCTGGCATGGCCTCATAACTCTTATCATCATGAACCTGCCAGACAATCTAATATGAACCCAGCTTCCCAGCCTCTGCTCACACCTCCCAGGAATGACGGGACCAGTCCCTGGCCAGAAAATTCCGCTTCCAGTCTCTTAAGAATCTGCTATGGCTGCCTCCTGATAGGTGCTATGCAATGTTAGCTTTGCTTTGGGAGCTTTAGTGTTTTCTCTCCCTTGGACAGAAGCAGTCTGCCAATGTTTCACCTGGCTCTTGGAGACTGAAACCACCTGGATTCTCTGAGGAGCTCATTTTACAGTCAGAGCAAGAAACCTTTGCTTTCACAGGCTTGTCATGGCTGTATAATCAGACATACATGTATTGCAATACCCAGAAACAGGACTGACCCAAGAAGGCTTAATAACTCGCCACATGCTGGCAGAACCGTGACTGGAGTGCATATTCCCAGTCTACTGCAAATATGAAATCAATATCATTAGCACAGCCCTCAGTTGTGGAGGTCATGGGCAAAGCCCCAGCAGAAAGAATTGCAGAATCTTAAGATCTTGATTGCCCAAGAGCTGATTCACACCACATTTTTGCTTGCTTTCTCTTTTGTGTTGCACACATCACATCACCACCAAAGGAAAGAAAAAAGTGTTTCAGCAGCCACATAGACCATGACTCTGGGTTTAAGTGTATGGTAAGGCAATAAAAGCTGAGCACCTCTGAGAGCTCACAGCTTCTAAAAAGGGCTCACTTCTGCTCCCACCTCTACTGCCTCCAGTACCTTTCCCTGGCTGTTCAGTCCTTCACTCTGTTACCACCTCTGATGCTCATCTAACTGTACTCCGCTCACCCAAATCACTGATCAATACAGTGGATCAAGGGTACCTCAGACAGTTTTCCACTGAATTAGTAAACTGAATCTGGCTAACTATGCTACCAGAGAAGTATCACAGCCAAAACAAAGCACAGGGGAAATGGGATTACTCTCTTTTTGTAGCTGCAAACTTCTGGAAAGCTGCTATACATTGTCTAATTACACATAAATATGCCAGACCTACCACTGATATGACTAAGGTGTAAGTTCGTACTATATACTTCTGAGGGCCTCCAACAAAGGAGATGGAAAATAGGCAGCTTGGTGCAATTAACTATTAAAATATCCCAACTAATTGTACAGGATTTTAGTGTACTCTGATCTTTCAGTCATGCTAGGATGAATCTAATGTGTTTTATTCCACCTTTGGTACAAACTCAATGCCAGTCCCAAGTCAGCAGTGCTGAAGACATGCAAGGGTTTGTGCCTGCATTCCTGAGCCCACAGCTGTGGCATATTGAGTTACGAGAAACAATAATTCTTACTCTGCAGAAAAGAGTCCTCAAGACAAGGAAATTACAATGAGCTGGGTAAATAAAAGAATGAAATGTGAGGTAGAAAGAGAATAGCAGGAGAAGTCAGAAGGGAGAGTAAACATTTGGAGATATTTGGCAGACCATTTTTGCTATTCTTTGTTTTGCTTACACCATGAGGACTTAAGTTACAGGTTAGTAATGCTAATTAGCAACCAGAATTACTAGTAAGTTTTCTTGAATTGCTAGAGTATATATGAGTTAGGATAAATTGTAAGGTAATTGTAGACTTATGCCACACCACACCTTTACTAAACTGGCCATGACCACTTCATCTTTCCACAATATTTTCTTTACATGTATCATCTCATTAATTAATCCATTGCAACTATTTCTTTCAGATATGATGCCGTGCCATAATTCTTCAGCAAGAACAGAACACTACAGTGCAATTCGAATGCCTTTTAGATGCAAATTGACCTAAACTCATTAAATAGATATTCTTCTAAATAAATGACACTTTTGCTGTGACACAAAGCAAGAAAAGAAAATTGAAAGGATGCATACAAGAAAGTGTACTCTATTTTTTTGATCTTTTCTTCTCCCTAATTGCCTGCTGTATGGGATATGTCACATGGTATATCTTACGCTCTTTGTATCCTCACGTAGGGGTGATTGATAATAAATTAATAATATAGTTTATCAAGTAGAGCACATTAAATTAAGATCTGAAGTCCAAATGCAGGTGTCTTACTGCAGTTTCTATGTGAAATTGGAAAAACAGTTGGTCCTTCACTACTCATTTCAAAAGGAGTTGTTGGGGACTCACCCTGCTTTGAAGTAGGTTTAAAGTAAGAGTCCTAAATGAGGTTTAATATTTAGCAACGCCTTGCTCCCCTTACAATAAAGATTGGTGCTAGTTAAACATTCTTGGTGCTTTGTGCAATACCCTGAATAAACGCATGGCTACTTGAAGTAAAGAATATTAGACTACTGACTCTGAGGTGTCAGAATTTTTTCCAAAGTGTCTGTACTCTGCACAGATACATTTCTAGATTCAAATCTGAAAACAAGTAAGAACCCTTCATGTAATACCTAATCGTGCCCACACTTCAAAGTGCAGCAGCAGGAGGCTAAGAAATTACAAAGATAGTCATTCTGTTGAATAAGAAATATATTTTCCTGTTAAGCTTTAATTTTCAAGGGTTAGAGAAGATCTTGCATTCTATTGATGGTATAGAGATCAAGGAACTATTATCAGTAGCCATATTTTGAGAATTGTGAGACTTCAATTTTGATATTATCTCTGCCTGTACCTGCAGCATCCCTTCTCTGTCAGCAACATAGATCCTCACACTGTTGCTTCCAAGTTTATGTAGAGGAGATTTTGTTCGCGTGGAAGCATCCATACACCATTAAGGCCACAGTACAGGCCTACTGTGGAAATTACATCAGAGGCTCATATATGACATGTTACTCTATGAAGGCTTCAAGCAGTATTGCTACTCTTGTCAATCAAAGCAAAACAATAACTAGAATATGCTGGTACCACATGGCTGGAGTCCTGACACAGGCCTCTAAGCAAATAATAGTACAAATAAATAATAGTGGACAGGAGGCTTCTGAAAAAGAAGACTCACCCTTTAAGGGACAAGAAACCTGAAGAAAACTGGAGGTCAAGTCCTGGACAGATATTTAAAATTGTATTATTATTTTGATGGTTGGGGAATATGATTGATTTTTTATTTTATTTGTCCTCTTTCCATTAGCTTTTTATCAAAATGAAATCTAATCACAGTCAGTTACCAGAGCTCAGCTGACAGATGGCAACTTGTTAAGGCATGGTTGTGTGATTGTGTTCATCATTTGCCCCAGTCTGTTCCAGAGCCAGTAGTCCTCATCTGGTCTCAAAAGCTTTATTAATGTAACTCAATTTGTCTCAGAAATCACTCTGGCCACTTCTTTACCCCCATGGTGAGACATCATCTTCTTTCAGGTTAAGTTAATAACTGACCAACTAAATGGCACTCCTTAAGCCATTTAAGTTTTGTCCTGAAGGATGAAAGATAAATTAGTTTAGAAATAGTTTTGTTACACTGACACTAAACAAATCAGTATACTTTTCTGTGTATATAAAGTTTAAGTACACTTGAAGAACTGTCAGGTTCTAGTGGTTCAAAATTGTATTGTCCTTCAATCAAGCCACAGCAGCAGGCTGAGTGCATGGTCCTGAAAAGTAAAATACAGCAGCTTAAATCTTCTTTTGCTAGTTAACCTACAGATTGAACTGTTTCATTAAAATGTAAACCACTATGTGCTACTTGAAGTCAGACTGACCTAAGACTGTCTATGGTCAGTTGGCACTTCTCAGCTGATAGGGATAATTGGTTAAACCCCTCACTCTTTCAAAGTGGTTTCACATGCTAAGTGCATTAACCATTTCCATATTTTAACCACTTGAAGGTTGAAAGGCATTTCAATTTGAAAATTTCTCATGGCTCTAATAAGCTTGATTCTTTTTTAGTCTGTCTAAAAGCACTAGAATTCACCTTTTGGAAGAGATGCACAAATGGATGTGTCTTTGATGTGTTTAGAGCTGCAAAAGTTTGATGTTTTCAATTAAAACAAGTGCTATTTACTTCTATACTTATGGATAATAGAGCACTTTTGACTTTTACAAAGTGCGTGTTATTAAAGCACTTCACTAATGTACAAAGGCACTTTCATAAAACAAGAAAGAAAAGAAGCAGTCCTCTTTCAAAATGTCTCTGGAAAATGAGATGAAAGTAGAAAAAAAACTTGCAAGAAAAGAGTTCTTTAACAATACGAGAGCTATCTTCAGCTGTTCCTGTGTACGATTTCAGTCATCACCTTTATGCCTGGAAGCACTTTTATAAACATTTGTAACAATTTAAACATATTCTATCACTCAAAACTTTTCACACAAGGGTTCTTCACCCTAACCTTTTTGATGAGGCCACAAAACACTTATCTTGTGGTTTCCAAGGTATTCCTGAAATAGTACAAAGGAGAAATAATATGCTATTGTAAGTGTTCAGGAACAACTATTACTGATTTTTTACTTAATATCATTACTTAAATTGTATATGGACCTCTTATTTCTATGTGCCTCAGTTTATGCATTTTCCACAAATATTTCCTGTATTATGCTCTGGAACTGCAGTTTTCAGGAATTTAGGTCCTGATTCAGCCAGGCTCAGTCTCTTCTAAAGACATTTTCCTCTTCTACACTTTATGTCCTCTTTTGAATTTAGAACTGACAATGACAGACATCCATCAATCAGAAATTTGCGCAGTCAGATCTGCAACAAAGTACTATGTGGAATGAAATGTCTAAAAATGTAATTATTATATTATGGTTTTGGTAGCCAAACCAAAGGAAGAACTAGTGTGTTTTTTTCCAAACCTTTTCCAGGAAAGGAAGGCCAGGAAAAGTTTTTATATTTCTTTTAATCAAAGTAAAGCTGAAAGGCTATTTTATAGAGGGGAAAAAATTATTTCCAACAAAATAACTATCAAATTGTGATTGTCTCTGAAATGGCAAAGGAAAAAGATATTATTTTTCAGGTCATATAGCAATGTTTTCAGTAATGAAGCATTTCTAATGGAGAAATCACCAGGAGATATGTTGTTATTTTTCTGTAAAGATCTTTGTGCAAGATGCTTAAAATCTCTTCCATTTTAGTTTCAGAATAAAGCAAAAGGACGAGCATCTTACCCACTTCTCTTAAATATATGTATTGCTTCTCATCTTTGAGAAAGAAGTTTTAGCCTGGGAACAATGATTTCACATTACACTGCATTATTTCACTTCTGCAGTGGTACCTTCAGAAACAAAAATGGCCCATCTTCGTTTTCTGTTAAAAAACAGCATCTTATGGCTTCTTCACCACTTGTCCCATCAGTCCTCCTGCCTCTAAATGCTTTCTCACTTTTTACTGGGTTGTGTATTATTGTTTCATAATGATAGATTTTTCATTTTTTCTTATTGGTGTAAGTAGTCAAATAAATAGAACAAACAGCTAGAACAGAGTTTAGTACAGAGCATGTAGAGAAGCAGTTATAAAAAAGTTTGTCTTGTAGGAGAATTAAACAGCAAAACATAGCTATTGGCAGCTGGATTTCTGAGGCCAGAATCAAAAAAACCTTTTTGGTAAAGGATGCTTCTATGTGTGCAAGCCCTT
>VWZS01008794.1:46962-105216 GCA_013397075.1 Rhabdornis inornatus | reverse complement strand
TTTTTTTTTTTTTTTTGTAGAGTAAAATGTCAACTCATAAAAGCATCAGGTGCAACTAGAGATGCTATTATAGTTTTTGTGTTATTAGCATCCAAGAGTGCTGGGGGTGAGAAAAAGGTGGAAGAGCAGCAGGGGACTGTTGCCATAAACAGGATTTCACAGAGTCATGCATCTTTCAGAGACATCTCCATTTACATTACTTCTAAAGTTAGCATTATTTCCCCATTCAAAATAATTCGAAGGAAATCATCAGACAGTAAACACTCCTCCAGTGACTAACTTGTTGTTTGGGTCTTTTCTTTCTCCTACTCCTCACTCCCCCCACCCTCCGCTACTTTGCAGAAAGAAGAGACACTAAAAGTTCCTTCTGTGAGTTGCCAAGGTGCTCCCAGCCCATTGTGCAGAATCATTGTCAGGTTAAATTAGGGAGTACAGACTCCATGAGTGTAAAAAAATCAATACTTGATGGAAGATTGCTCCCCGGAAAATCTGTTTTGATTCCAGGATTAATTCGCGACCAAAGGCTTCTGCAAAATGACATGCCATTAGTCAGAAAATGAACACATTCTACCCTTGAAATTGGATGGAAATATGTCAGGTGATTGACCTATTCATTCTCTCCGCTCTCTGGGCAGAGAGAGTAGGTGTGGTAGCTGTGAATTAGGCCCCCAAACCAGGTCCATTTTCCAAGCAGTAAAAAAAAAAAGAGAGAAAAAATAGTCCAATGTGAATTGCAAGTATTCTCTAGGCCATTGTTGTAAAGCTATTGCAAATGCATTCCGTCAAGGTAAATGCATTTGTCTGGAAGGACTGATTCTCTTGTGTTTTCTAAATCTCAGAATAAACCATACTAAAAATCTTAAAATAAAGCAGGGATTTTTTTTCTTCTGAAAAAAAGGCTTGCAATATTAATGACAGTGTAAATTGTTTGCCGTATAGAAAGTAACATTCCACCTGCCTTGCTTTGCTTAGCAGTTTCTTCCACAAAAACTTTCATGAGGCAAACCCGGTGCTTGAGCCACGCTGGCTGATCTGTGTTCAGGTCTCCTGAACAGTCCCAGTGGCAATCACAGCATTCAGCCAGGGGCCATGGAAGTGGCCACTGCACTGGCTTCCTGGTGCTGTGCAGCCAGTGTGCTTCCTTGTCTCACAAGGTGCCAAGCTCCAGGACAAAAGGGCATTTTATCTTTGTGTTTATACATTCTGAGCCTGAACTATGTCTGCTCATACTGTTGAAACATGCTGAATATGCGGAACAGAAAGGTCATGACAGGAGATATTTGTATTTATTTATCTTGCCTGAAATTGCCAAGGTGAATCTAACCTCTTGATAGACAGGCGGTTTCCAGTGGAGAAAGAAGTTATGGGTAGCATCATTAGACCTTGTACTTGGAGCATGGGGAGGCACTGTATCAGTCCTGGTGACCTATCTGGAGTGCACTGAGATTGGAGAAGCTGCTCCCAAACATATTGATGAATGAAAAGTGCCATGGAGATGCAGCCATTTCAGAAAGAAGTCACCACCAGAGTTTTATTTTTGTAACCACTCCAAAAAAACATTACCAGCATGTACATTGTACTAGGATTCAAGTGATCTGGAGTTTTGCTCGAAAATCTGGAGAACCATCTATCAGAAGAAAATGCAGAATGGAAGCAACAAACAAAATCACCAAAAGATGTTATCACTGACTGAATACTCATCAGCAGCCTAATCCATCAAACTTCCAATTGCTCACACACCAGAAAACTCAGTCTCTAAAATATGGACCCTCTTTGTCTACAATCCCCCACCAAAAATGGTTCTAAAGTAATTTTTGAGAATTTTGGACTTGAAATTCTGTACCAACTATCTTCCATTTTAATTGTGAACAGTATATCTTGACTTTCTCATAAAGACCTTGCAGTAAGGGTTGAACTTACAAAAAGCTGTAATTTTTCTGCCTGGTTCCAGTGCTTCTTTCATTCAAACCTTGAATATAACATGTGTAAGTAGTAAGTTGTTGATGGTGTGTTGATGTCCATGTGTGATTACCTGGAGTTAGTGAGTAGGTAATAGGTAATTCTTCTACATGAGGCCAATCTAAGCTTTTAAACATGGCCATTAATGTCTGCAGGGGAAAAAACTCCTTTCCAAGCAGTGCCACAGGAGTGGCTAGGGATGACGATACCTGGAATGCCCAACTAATCTTTATTTCTCTAATGATTTCACAGTCTAAGTGTCTCCAAAGAGAACCATTTAGAATTCCCAAACTGAGTTTAAAATCAGCAGGAGATATTTCTCTCCCCAGATTACCATGATCCTAATTTTTCTATTATAAATATGCACCAGACTAATGCTGTAACATTCTGGTCAAGCATAGAGGATCCTGTCAGATGTGTTACACAGAATTAATATTCATTTCTATTTGGCGGGAACCCTGGAGATCTAAAATCATCAAAACAACAAAAGAGAATGATGACTTATGTTAATATTATAGAAATTGTTTCCCCCAGAATCTGCGTCCCAATCACACAAGCAGAGTCTTGTCTTTAATCCAATAGTCAATGCAGACACTATTTCTTTTGAAGAATAATAGAATCTGTTTCTCCTGCCTTTTTCTCATTTAAAAGCAAGATGCCATCTTTCCTTGTCTCAGAGAGATAGCAACCTCACAGAAACAGTCATACCATGCTAAGACAGGAACAGTGAACCATTCTCCAAAGTTCCCTTCTTCTGCCTATTAGTTTCAGGAGGGATCTTATAAGATTATCTCAGATCAGATGCCAAAGTGCTAATACCAGATAAAATTAATCCCATTCTTCAAGCCCATATCCACACACCTGCACAAGAAATATAAAAATGACCATCTCTTGGATGAGATATTGAGAGGCTTTCCTGATTAAAGACAGTGTCCTGTTCTCAGTGTCAAAAGTTATTTCAGTGGAAACAGGACCAATCCATGAAGTGCTTTGAGCCAAGTGGATGCAGGTTAAAAATGCCTTGGAGGAAATTTGGTCACAGGCTTAACCTGCAGCAAACAGATTAGACTGGATGTTATGGGAAAAAAACTTTCAGGGCAAGGCACATGGACATCCATGACTAAGAGTCTACCTAAGCAGTCAGAAATTATTTCAATGCATATGATTTTGTTTCCAAATTTGAATTTTTATAATTCTGTCACAGTTTTGATACTCTCTCCTGTTCATTGGGGTAGTGGGGGTGTCATCTAGAAATCTGTCATTGCAGAAGATATATCATTGCAGGCATAGAAGGTGTACAAGATGATTACAAGTTTCAGTAGCACAAGCTGTCAGACGTTATGAAGGCAGCATAACTTTTGGGATGCTACTACATTGTGGATGCACATTTCCAGACATCTGTTTATACTCCAGTTTCTTAATTATAATGCTCTTCTTTTCTCTAAAGCCATTTTTGCTTTCTCACTCATTTCCAACTCTCAGTTCTCTCATCTGTATTGCCTGAACATTTTACTAATTTTGTATTTCGGACTCTTTGGGCATCTAGTCTCAACTGTAAGAACATCTGATATAGGCTGATAATCAACTAATCTTCATTAACTATTATGTGAATAAAAGGCTGCAGGAATGAGAAGCTTTTCCCAAATATTTTCAAGTTCTTTTGAACTATTCCGTGGACAAAACATAATTTGAGCCCAATGAGGTAAGGTTTTCATTTTTTCTTATGAGAAGGGGACCATGACTAGGTTGTACATGAAATAAAAAGAGAATAAAAGACTTGCATATGCAATTCTGTGTCTTCCTGTATTCATCTCCTATGTTAATGTGTCAGTAGAGCAGCTCTTCCTACTTTTAACTGTTGCTAGTCAAGTTTCAGACTTAATGGATCCAGAACTTGACATGAATTGACAAATTATTCTAAGCCTGTTGGTGGAGCTTGTCCTTCAAACTAAGAATAAAAATTGCTCCTGAGAGCATGGAAAAATACATTTAATTTCTGAGTCTAAACTGACCTTGATTTATTATTTAGTTAATACAGCAAATTCTGTAAATAAAGCCCTGTAGGTCTCTTTGACCTACATTTTAGTACATAATATAAAGAACCCTGAACTACCTAATTTTCCTGTGCACCCTAAATACTGGTAATGGCATGTGGTCCATCTTTTGGTCATTCCTATGCATGGCCACAGCTATATACCCATAAGTGTGTTCATCTACCCAAATTGTTTGATGTACTGTCATGCTTTAGGAATGGTACTCCCCAGCTTAGTGCTCATACTGAGACTCTTCCAACCATGTGCCTCTCACTTGCTTCCCTTCTGTCCCTTGCTGAGGTCTGGAGAGGAGAATTGGAGGCACAAAAGGTGAAACAATAGACTGAGATAAGGAGAGTTTACTGGAAACAGCACCACCCCACCACTCCCTCTAACAAGCTACCTCATCCAGAAGGAACCCCTTCTCCCCGGAAGACTCCCTTCCTCCCACCCTGGCAGTGGTGACGTGGTATAGAATAGCCTTTGTGCCCTAGCCAGGCCCTTCCAGGCTACTGCAAAAATTAACCCTGTCCTGGCCAGAACGAAGATATGTACAAATTCAAAGAAACACTCCTGTTCTTCCACTGTGAACACCTTTGCTTCTTTTTCTCATCTGGATCTGGCATCTTTTCCAAAACATAGGAATAACCTTCCCTTAGGACAATCCCTGTCCACATTAGAGATGTGGTAACCACCTGCATTCAGTCCAAAACACAAACTCATCCCCACCAGGCACTATGAGTAGCCCTTCTATCTCCCTCCACCAATGTGTCTGCCTTGTGCCTGATCATGAAGTCTTGACTTCCCTGGACAAGTACAGGTGAATATGTGACACAATGATCTTTCAATCACAGGAAATGTAGGGGAAAATAAATAAAAATTTCCTAATTAACATGGCTAAAAAGGCAGGTAAAGTTGGATTGAGCCTGTGTAGGTATCACCTTATTAAAATACTGTTAAAGATGCAGACATTTCTTCCAAAAGACTGAAAATAAACCTTGATGCCAATGATCAGCAGAAGAGCAAAAATCCTGTAAAGACAGAAAATTGACTGTATGTTGCAATCAAGTTTCTTTGTGAAGTTCTAAATGCTTTCTTAGAAAAATCCCTATATTTTAGTGACTTTACAAGAAAGTCTAGAGGAAGGTGAACTCTTCGCACAGCTTCCAATCACAGTTTGCACATATAGTTCATAACAGTTAATGACATTTTTCTTCTCTTCAATTTCACATAAAAAGATAAAAAGGAAAGCTGTGAGAATTTGTCTATAGCATGATGACTCTGTTCAATATCTTACTATGTGCTCTGTCAATGCCATCAAAATATTGTTTAATAATTTAGAGGCAACCATGTAATTTTCTTCCCCAGTAACAGCAAATTAGGCACTTACTAAATAATTGACAAAAATACTTAATTCTAGGGATGCTTTGAGGAACATACCATTAGCTGACAGTTTTTAAAACTTTTCCTTGCATTAGTGATTATATTTTAATATTATTTTCATGTCAATTCTTACCAGTGTAGGAAACAGCATGGCTTGATAGTTCAACCTTTTCATTTTTAATAACTAACAACATTCTCTGACAAAAATAGAGAGGGAGTCATGCAGAGGATTAATGAAATAGGGGTAGAATTCACACAGGTGGGGGTATGCACTTTCAAGCTTCATATCATAATGTTTTAAGTATACATGCCTGTTTCTATGAAGATATTGCAAACATTAGAATTTAAAGGAAAAATTACAACAGTTTAAAATAACTACAAGTAAAGTTTTCCAAGCAGCTTGAAAAAATGGTTTTAAATAATGCAGAAAGGGATACTTTTTAAAATCTTTATAAGAAAAGCATGTCCATTGTTTCATAGTGCTTCCTTCCTCAGACAAAGAAGCTGAAATACTGGTATCAATATGCGTTATAAACACCTGTAACATGGAAATGTAAGTTCCACATTCTCAAAAAAAACCAAATGAGGAATTCCATTATGAAGCAAAATTGATAATTAAGTGAGAGTGATTCATCTGGGATTCTTCTCTCAGGAAAGAAAAACATAACATTTAGATGAATTCAGCTGGGTCCCACCAACAATACTGAAGGATTTCCACCTCCTTTCAGTTTGGGTGACTGTTCATTCTGAGGAAACAGCAAGGGAAATTGTATACCATTGTCTAATTGTACCAATGGTAAGCGTTTCAGTGAAAAGACTTGTGTAAATGAGTTAGGCAGATTTGCTCAGAAGTAGGAGGCTCATCAGTTTTGTTGGACAAATGTTTGATATTTTGCCCTTATTTTTGCAAAAACGTCTAGGAAGACAACTGGAGTAGAGACTGTGAACACTTTAACCGAGGTCTCTGTAACTGAGTTGATGATTCCCAGTAAGCCTATATTTCTTCCTCCAGGGAAAGAGATATTGCTGTGTGGAAATCCTCAAAGTTAGAGGGTTTTGGGAAAGCTGCAAAAAAGCAGGCCGCAGAAACAGCAGAACTGCAATTAGAGCTAATCATTAGCCATAAGATCTGTCAGCAGAAAAGTTATATGAGATGTAGAAAGCAAGGACAAAGAGAACAATGGTCTGTGTATTAATGCTATGTCCTGCATCAAGCTTGCTTCTGTAAAGGAAAACAGCTGGGTCATAGCCATAGTAAACACCCCTCTGAAAGGAACAGAGTGCCCAACATGCAGAGCAGACTTCTTAAGGAAGTCTGTTGCCTCCCCAGGGACCCCGGGTTAAAGATGCAAAAAGAAAGTTTCCAACCTTGGTATGGAACTCAGGTTATTATTCATTATTGACTTTTCAGGTAGGCAGCAATGAAGTTGCAACAAGAAGCCCAAGGGAAATCAAGGGAAGTTTCAGGGCCTTGGGACAGCTGGTTAAGGGATCAGGACCACAAGTAACATTCTCAGTTTCAGGGTATGATGGGGGAAGGAATAGGATAATCCAGCAGATCAATACCCTGCTCTGAGCCTAGTGTCACTGACAGAATTCTAGGTTTTTAGATCATGAGTCAGTCTACACAACAGCAGAGCCTGCTGATGACAGATGGATCTCAGTAGGGAAAAAGGATCTTTGAGGAGGAGTTAGCAGAGCTCACTTTTAACTTTAAGAGCTTTTAATTGGATCTGAAGGGGGAAAAGGATAAATCCAGGCTCACTGGAGATAAGCCTGAGGGCAGCACACCAAAGTTTGAGGGATGTTACGCTAGCAAGGTCCTTCAGTCTGCTGTATCAGTGGAGGTAGGATGTGGTGATTCATGTAATAGCAAAGTCATAAAGGGTCTGTGTTAGAAACCCCAGAATCACATCTGAATTGTCACACAGGAATTAGAGTTTCTCCCACAAAAAAAGGCAGTGAGCTCAATAGCCCAGCTGGACTATATCTATTACAATGCATGAAACATCGGGAGAATCCAGGAGCTGGAAGCGCAGTAGGAAAACTACGTGCAGGGATGTGGTTGATTCACCTTCCCTGGAGGTATTTTTAAGACATGTGTGCGGTGCTTAGAGATGTAGCTTAGTGCTGGACTCAGCAGTGCTGGGTTAATGACTGGACTCCATGATCTTAAAGGTTTTGCCCAACCTAAATTATTCTATGATTCTATAAGGGAACTATTCACTTGGAAATTATTCATTTTCATTCTCATAATTCCATATCTTCTGTTTCATTTTGTTGAGTACATGTAGAATGTTTTTTTTTCTGGTCAATGAACCTGTTTTACTAGAAACTGATCAGTAGATGAGAAATTAATGCCATAGCTAAAGCCTTCCAGTCTCTGGTTTCAAGTTCAAGTACTGAAAAATATTTGAGGCAACTTTCTTCATAAAATTTGGCACTCAAGTGCCTTTGAGGATCTTGACTGGGTACACTAATTATTTTTCCTCGTGATTATTTCTAAGCAATCTCTGAAAAGAACTGGTTATCTACTCTGCAGAGACACTAATAGGAAATTCAAAGAATTAGTACTTGCTCAGAGTGGGAAAGAATAGAACAAGAACTCAGTTGCTTCCTGCTCTCAATTTCACCAGATTTTTTTTTCCAATGTAATACAATTGATTTCAATATCACAGTGTTGCGGTTTAACTCTAGCCAGCGGTAAAGCCCCACACAGCCCCCCACTCACTTCCCACCATTAGGATAAGGGAGAGATTTGGAAGGGTAAAATCTGGAAAACTCATGGGTTGAGATAAAGACAGTTTAATAGGGAAAGCAAAAGCCGTGCACACAAACAAACCAAAACAAGGAATTCATTCACTGCAGGCAGGTGTTCAGTCACCTCTAGGAGAGCAGGACCACATCACATGCAACAGCTACTTTGGAAGACAAATACAGTCACTCCAAACATTCCTCCTTCCTTCTTGCTCCCAGTTTATATGCTGACCATGATGCCATGTGATTTGGAACATCCCTTTGGTCCTTTGTGATCACCTGTCCTGGCTATGTGTCCTCCCAGCCTCCCATGCACTCCCAGCTTCCTCGCAGCATGGCAGTAAGGGAAGCAGAAAAGGCTTTGGCTCTATGTAGCCCCTGCTAAGCAGTAGCAAAAACATCTCTGTATTATCAACCTTGTGTTCAGAACAAATCCAAAACACAGTGTCACACTAGCCACTGTGAAGAAAGTTAACTCTACCCCAGCCTAAACCAGTACACACAGTAATGAAATTGCTTTTCTACTCATGTCACAGAGCTGAGGGTCCTGCCCTACATACTGTATGAAACCCAGGTAACCTGTGAAGCTCTACTGTTTAAAGCTCAGATATTTGTGTTTCTTCTGTTCATTGCTTTAGCTGTTCTGACCAACTATCATAGAAGTGAAGATGTGTTACCTATTCCTCTGTTTTTAAAAAATAAATAAATTTCCTAGGCTTAAAAACAGTAGTATCTAGGTGGTACAAATTACCAGCCTTGCCACTCACACCTTACTGAGGTAATGAAGTGGAACCAGAGTAAGTTGCCATCTGCTACAGTTTGGCTGTAGACCGTTTTCTGCAAGACTAAGTTAACTGGTCAGCAGCACATCTGTGTTTCCTGCGATCTGTGATGCCTGTAATTGCCCACAACAAAAATACAAAAGCATTATTTTAAGACAACAATTGAGAATTTGCAGCAGATTACTGGAGTCAGCGAAAGCTGGCAGGTCATCTCTGAGACAACAATTTCCAAGGCTTTCTTATATGCCATCTCTGACTGGTATCTTGGAATAACTGAGTGTCCATGTTTCAATAAGACATAGTGGTGTCAGCCTTATAAGTTGGAGAATTAAAATTTGTAGTAATTCTACAGTATAACAGGGATAAGACAGAGGCAGTATTTCTTAGGTTTGTGTTTTGCCAATAGGCTAATTTAAGTGCTGAGGTTTGTCACAGCAGAGTTCAGTTTTAATAGTGTGCTAATAGCAACTCATTATCATAAAACACTCTTAGGAAGAAGTAATGAACTATTACTAAGATTTAGAAATCTAAGCAGTCAGAAGAAATTTTAATCCATCTGCTTTTAGAATTTTTTTAAGAAAAGGCTTTATCTTATTAATAAGGTGTATTTTCATGTAATGTTTGAAAGCCTCTCCCTGCTGTAAAATGGTCTGTGGCTATAATAGGAAATTCATTTTGATATGAGATTGGGTTTGGGGGAAATGTTTGCTTTTGTTTGCTTGTTTTAACAATATGGATGGGGGGAGGCAGAAATGCAGCAAATGAGAGGCTTAAAGAAGTGAATTTTCAGGGTTTTATGAGGTCCTCTTCTAGAAGAGGTGTTACCTTTCACACTTATAGATTTTTTTTCCCAAAGACAGGAAATTATCTTTCTCTTCACGGACAAAATATATTTCCAGGAATCTCAGCAATGGCCTGATTTGAACAGGTAAAGCTGAATCTATGAGAAAAATGATACACATTGACAACACAACTTTGCCAATCTATATATGTTAGGCATCCATTTTTAGGGGGAAAAAAAGTTGGATAAAAGCTGAGAATGAATTCTTTCAGGATGGCTGTGTTACTGAAGAAAACATATAATAAATGCAGTATTTAGTCTTTCTCACTGCAAAAAGTACATGCTATATTATACAGGTGGCTGTGACTAATCCACCTCTCTCAGATAAATATATAGGCAATGTTTGTCGTGTTCACTATAACAGCTGAGAACCAAGTAAGTTTGAAAGTGGAAATAACTACAACCATTCCCTTAGATATGTTTCTTGTAGGAAAGTAAAATGGATAGCACATAAGTTTATCTTTCATGAAAATTGCTAAGGGAAGTTAAAATGAGGGGATCAAATCATAGTCATTTTTATGTCTGCTTTAGACTGGTTTTCATAGAATAAGTCCAGTTGAGGTGTAAATTTCATCTGCCTTATAAGTGGTAGAAATCAGAAATGTCAGATCATTGTCAGTCTGGGAAGCAGTGTATCTGTGAGGAGGCCTTTCTTACAACACTGGATTGAATAAGAAGGTAAAGCACATGCTAAGTGAAAATTTTCTGTCAGATAGATTATTTAGTAAACTAGTAAAACACTTTTAAAAGACTTTCAGTTAAAGTGCCAGTGAAAAGACTTTTCTAAAAAAGTAGGTTTCTTTTGACTTTTTAGAACAATAGCATAACTTTTGAAGGAGATAATCTGGTTCAATCACCCCGAACATCCCCAAAGCATGTTAGTATACAAAATGGTGTATACTTTGCTTCTTAAAGTTAAAAGGACAGCTTCTAACTTTAAGCAAAGTATACACCATTTTGTGGCATTTTTAGAAGTACATACATGTTGGGGAATAATTTTTGTCTGTAATTTATTATTGCACAGTCTGGTTCTCTTTTTGTCCCCATCCTCCCCACTTTAGTAGTACAAAAAAAAAAAGGCAGAAAAGGAAAATCTGAGGTTCTTCTCATTATGGTGACTGCAAAATTATACTTTTATTATTATAGCCTATGCTTTTTATTTCATATTTTTGTTTCCCTCTGACTTTCTCTATGCCAAGGTTTTGTAGATAACTGAGCTAGTGGTGTTAGTGGTGGTTTCAGCTGTTACAGTGCATGGGCTGTAGGTCAAATTATATTGACCATATTCGCACTCCTTGTTCCCTTGCCACATTCTCTCACTTCCAAAAAATGGAAATAAACAAGATAGAAAAATTTAAGTCTCCAACATTTTAGGAATATAGCATATAGCTTGTTAATTGCATAGAAGCTACTTCAGAACAGAAGTAGTTCTTCATAATAAATCCAGGAAAAGATAAAAACAGTGGCAAAGTCTTCAGGAACACTTGTAACAGATAGGAGAGATGTAGCAGACAGTGAGAGAGACCTTGCAAGCATGATGGAAATAGCTAGAGGAAAATTAGGACAGACCAGAAGAAAAACCCCAGTATTCCCTACCAAAAGCAGCCAAAATATTTTAGAGGAAAAAATAGACAAAAAGTTCTGGGATTTGCCCATGAGGAAGACCTGAGTGACTGTTAGCAAGAACTAGCTCCTATTGAGTGCTGGGCTCACAATTAAAAAGACAGCAGTGAGATGAAAAATGGGAAAAATATCAAGGATTTAAGTGACTGATTAAAGACGAAGGGCTGTGTGAACAACTACAATGCAAAAACATTATATACTTTTAGGAAGGTAAAAACATTCATTTGTGAGATAGTTTCTGTACCAGAGTTGCCAAGCCAGCTGTCTTATTTTCTTTGAAGCACTAGCTTCTATGGCTTAAAAAAAGTAGAGTTTGTAGGACAGGAACTGCATAGAAACCACTAATTAAAGCAGATGTTAAATGACAAGGGAACAAAAAACTTCTAAGGATTATTTTAAACTTATGTAGATCATACATTGTATCATCTATTTTGCAAATTGGTTTGCATGAATACCACAGAAGGATTTGTTTGACCACAAAAAGGAGAAACAGCACAACTAATTTCCAAGCAGATTGTGGTAGCATCAGACGCCATACAGAGTACATCATCTTGTTACAATATAAATCTTTGCCCCCCACCTACTGATGCTCCTTGTTCAAGTAATCATTTGTAGTGAAATTCCAGGGAGAACAACTAATAGAGTCACAGCAGTACACCTGCATTATAACAGGAGGGGACTGCAATTACTGGAGAAAAATTTAAACAGCTCAGGATTATGTGATGCCCTAGCTGTTCTAGTTCACAGAAAGACCTCAATGGACTTAGGTAATTTTTTCAAAATCACCCACCACCCACAGCACTCTTCAGTTCTCTGTGTAGAATAATGTACTGTAGGCTCATGAAAAAAAAAGGAAAATGACTGGTACTGTCCCAATTAGAGGGTCTTGCTGTCACTTTTGCCATCCACTGATATCCAGTATGACAAGAATATCAATATGACTTCAATTGAACTATCACACTGTGTATCTGGGCAGATTAAGCAGTAGTAAGAAACACACTGGATGACATCAGGTAGGATTTGTTCTGCCTATGCTATGGAATACTGGAAGGGGGCAGTTGTTCAATCAATACTTGTTCTTTGCAGAACCTGTTGATTGGGAAAGTTGCAAGGGGCATTTTAAAGATATAAAATGTAGGGGCACAAGTGTCTATGCTTGCCACTCTTAATGTCGTGTTATCCATAGTTAAAGCTGGACTACTAGTGCCGCGTATAAATGGATGCTTCCTCCTCTTGTCATGAATGTAAACAGGCTATCTCAGTAGGCTACAACTAAAAATTCCCCTTTTCACCTTTCACACGAAAAGAAAGAATACCTCATTGGAATAGAAGATGAGCAGACTAATGTACCTGACATGAACACAGATATTAATAGGAATGTTCTCAGTAAACTTGCCACAAGATCTGGTGACATTTTTGTGAAAAATCGAAAATTTAAATGATATTGCAGATATTCTTTTGAACTGAAACACTACCACCTGCTAATATGATGCAAAATTGACATATTTATACTGTTGGCTGATTCTATACTTCAGCTTTGAGTTCTTGAGCGCATATTAACGGAAAGATCATGACCTAATGCTGATCAATATATATATAAATTGATTCATGTCTAATGTAAGTCTAATGCAGTCTAAAAATCAAAGTTGGAGGTCAAAAAAAAAAGTTTTTTTAGGGGCAGAATGAAGAAGTTTAAATTTGTCATAGATAGAGCAACGTTGTTTGAAAAATGTACCAATAAACAACGCAGGTCAAAAAATGAGATAGAATTCAGAACAGACAATACAAGCATGCCTTTATTTTCCTTTTAAATTTGGTATTGAAATGAATGTACAGCATAATAAGCAAATTCTTGTCATGTCTAACTAGATATACAATTGTGCCATGCAAATTTTCATAACAAGGTCTTATCCTGAATAAGGCAAAGCTGGATTTCTGACTGCTCATTTGGTAGCCATGAATGGCCTTGTTAGATACCAGTTTCTTCTGAGGCAGTTTTCTATCAAAAAAACTGACAAAGGAAACAAAAGCCAACTGATCACACTTGCCAAGCCTCATAATTTCTCCATACATATAAGACTTCCCAACTCAATGGCTTTATAATTTCCACAATGTCAAGGATCTATCAGAACACTGTCTATACTGTGGCATTTTCTTCTTCCCCAGTAGCCTATCAAGAGCTACTGAAAGATCATGAACCATTTCTGTGTTGAGCTAGGAACAAAACATATAGAGGTGCCATAGCTTTCCAAATTCTTGAATCTTTCTGTAGGGCTGTCAGATGAAAGAAGATTTGAAATCACGCCCCTTTAAAGACTTTTAAAAAATATTTATTTTTTATAATAATAATAATAATGATGATAATAATAATAATAATAATAATTATTATTATTATTATTGTTACTGAATTCTTAGAGATTTCCTGCAATTCCCACAATTTAACATTGTAGTTCTTTAAGCAATACTGTTGTCAGCAGAGATTTGGACCCAAAGAAAATCAGAAGCAAAAATTATACCAAGGTTTTCTTCAGGTTAGTCTTCTCCTAGATTATCAAAGGAAATTATTATGTGGTATACAAGCAGACAAGCCACGATTCAAGAAGAGACTATTTGGCAGCTTAGGACTGAACTGAATGTTTAAGGTTGTACAGAGCTTGATAAAAACCATCCTGGAACTGTTCCCTAGCCACTTTCCTACCCTTTCTCCTCTGTTTCTGTTTATGAAGTTATGTGATAGCATTACACATATTAAATGTGCTTTAGTTTGCCATCAACATGATGACAACTGAGAGCTTTTCTCTGATCTGCAGGATGGATTGGGAATGAACTCATGTGGCTGCCCTGTGCTGACAGTCACAATCTCATATTTCAGGGTCTATTTATGAGCTGCTGCTGACTTCATTTTTCCAACCCTTAGTTAGGGCTCTGTGTATCTTGCGGATTAGATGCAATTCTCCCTCCATAATTCAGCATTTCAAGGAATCTTTGTACCTTCTTATGTATCTGTCAGAGAGATGTTAGTAATAGCTTCAGCTTTATTGTGATCTACATGTACATTTCTTCCAAAATACAGGATTTAAGTTTTCTTTAGTTCAGTTCTGATTTTCTCTGTGCCTCCAGCTATGTTCAGCTAGCATTTTGCCCAGATCAAAACGTCATTCTATTAAACCTTCATGCCTTCCATCCCATCAAAATATTGATAAATTTTCCCAGAAAACACCCTGGGAGCTGAATACATGCCAGTTTCACTTGCTGTTTTTGCTGGACTGAAACTTTGAGCTCTGCATAACTTTCTGCCTCAGGTGGCTCTTAGTGATTTGGATTTTCTTATGTCTTCAAGTTCAGGGCACTGACCATCCTCCATAGTATTATTGTGGACTGGTTGATTTTCTTTGCCTGGTGAACCCAGAATGTTTCATGAGGATTTAATTCTGATTTTTTTTTGTAGTAGTAGTAGCTCCCAGCATTTTTTATTCTGCTCACAGGCTGACCTCCTTCTGGGAACATATCTAGTCCTTAAAAATTGCTCTTAGGTCTCAGTTCTGTTGCAGACTATTCTCTGGTTTCATCTTCAATTTGTATTTTTCATTGTTTGCAACTAACTGGTACCATAGTCTTCCAATTTCCTTGTAACAGTTGTAGCATTTCTTTCAGTTTGTCTGAATTACATCAAATTAGGCACATGGAGCACTTAAAAGACAACTATTCTAGAAATAGGGCAACATTCAAAATTATTTCCTCTGTTGCTGGCATCCTAATACAGATGCTTGCAAGCACAGTGTGACAGGCTATTTAAAACTTCCTGTGAGTTTTCCAAATCTCCAGAGAGTTTTGGCTCCAATGAAGCTTTTAGTTACTTTATTCTTTCACTCCAGCTCTTTTCTTGTTCCATTTTACAAAGACCAGGAGATGGTCAGCAATCATTCAGAGCCCACCATTCCCACTAGAGTTCTGCTTTATTTGATTGTTCTTGCCAGCTACTTTGTGCACAATCAGAGGGAGCAAAGCAGAAAGTACTCTTACCATCTGCCATGATGGAACACACAACTGCTGGCATGAAGGAAGAGGTGACAAAGGTTACTGTGAACCCTGAAAGGAAGCAAGCAAGGAATGGCAGCTCTCAGTGGGCAAGGGAGAGGGCAGGTGCTCAGCCCTGGCTCTGACACATGCCCTCAAATCACTAAAGCATGCAGATCTTGGTGTCTCTTGTTTCATGTACATCACATAATTTCTTATCTGAAAGACACAAGATTTGCAGTTCACGCTCTTGTCAAGCCCAAAAGAGCCAGACATCCAGATGCTATCAAGCAGGGTCTATGGGCTCTCATAGCCCTGATCAGCCACTCTCCACACCCTTTGACCATTGGTTCAGGAGCCTTTGTTCAGTTCAGCTCAGTACACCCACTTCTTGCTCAGCTTGAGTCACAGAAGTGCCTATCTCTACTCTTGAGTCTGGCCTTGTTTCCTGGATGAAGCAAGGATGTGTGTTGTAGGTAGCTGCCATCTAGCCCCGTGTTCTGGATGGACCTGGGGCCCTCAGTGCAGCCTTGTTTGCAGCCCTTCTCGTCAGACCCTGGACATGGCTGATTTCCTCACTATGCCAGAGGCTGTTGATAAACCTCCAGCTGTTTCAAACCTCCAGCTTTGCTCCTTTAGTTTGAGCCCTGTGGGATGGTACCCTGTCAGTGAGATGCTGCCCTGCTCTGGGGTCAGCCATTACTCCTGGCTTGGCTCCTGCCATGGTGTAGCCCTACTCATGTTGTTCCCCAGCAGGTACAATTTCTTCTCTCCTTGCAGAGAAGAGCAACCTTACAACATGAAGGCTCCTGATGAAACAGGCATAAATGGTACAGGTAAGTCAATGTGAAGAGTTTTATCTCTTATTAAATGACTTTATTTATCCTGGATCTATGCAGGTGCCATACAATGCAAATTTTTATCTGTCCTTTTTCAATAAAAAGATCTAAACTTGTCACATTAAGTGACCCAGAGCAGACTGGCTGGTCTGTACTTTCCTCCCATTAAATTGGAGGGGAATATGTCCTAAACATGCTCAGCTCGAACGCTTCCCAGATGACATGTATTCAGCTGAGATATAACAAAAATCAAATTAGCAGAGGGCTTAGTCAAGGGAATCAGGAAGGCAGGAGAAGTTCTGTGACAACTTTCTCAAATCCAAAACTGTATTCTGAAGTACCTAGAGAAAACTGTCAAATCTCACTCCCCAAGCACGGAAAGCGAAGAAAGCAAGATGCTGCCCCTAATGTAACAGCATCTGCAGAAGCCATGCTAACAGTTGAGAACAGCTGAGAGGGAAGACACATCATATAAAACAGTTTATTCTAAATGTAGTGAGGAATGATGTTGCAGTATTCAGACTTCACCACTAACAGTGTCCTGAGTATGGCTCCTGCTGGGAGATGGGTGTTGGCCCAGCAGGGAGAAGTCACAAGCCGTTAAAAAGCTATGCAAGAAAGGAAGAAAATTACACTTCTCATTTTAAATATCATGTCTGAACATTTAGTTACAGAGCTACCAGAAATAACAGCACACATAGTAGCATTGGAATTCTGCATTACACATCATTTTCTGCTAATGGAGGTCTACAAGGAAGTTTCCTATGACATGTAATTAAAAGCAATCAGCCAGATAGACTGGTCTTCCAATTAAGAAATTTCACATGGGGTTTTCTTCAAAGCCATGTGAAAAACTTCAATGAATGCCAAAGGAATTAATAAATAATTTCCAGTTTGTTTCTAATGTAGGAATGAATTTGTAAGAAGTGCAAATGAAAATCTGATTTTTAATCAAACAAATTAAAAATCAAAGTATTACAATATTTTATGAAACAGAGTAAAGTGCAAAACTATACTTTGCACCAGAAAAACCACCAGAAACCAGGTGCCTGAAGAGACAGCAAATAACCACTGTGCTAATAGTCGTGAAACAGCAATACTTTTTATGATTGATTTGTTATTCTCCTATGTACCATGGATACAGACAGAAGAACATAAGAGTTAGTGCAGGAGACATGGAGATCAAAATTCCCATTCATTTTTCACCAGCTTTTAAGGCAATAAACTTCTAATTCTTGTCCACTTCTTTAAGTTTCAATTTCCTAAGTTGAGTTCAGTGGTTTTTTTGTTTTGTTCTGATTGTTTGTTTTGTTTGTTTCTTTTTATTTGCAGGTAAAAATTCATCTTCAGTCTGAGATTACTATTAGCCTCAGAATATCTCCCAGATGAAGTTTTAACACAAGACCAAAATCAGAGAGCAGAAAGGCCTTCTCTGAATTGGTCTGACCCAGTTAACACATTTTTCTGGGTTATTAAATGGACAGATAAATTACTAGTATAAATGCATTAGCATTAGCATTTCTTCCAGTTTCTGAGTGCAACCATTTTAGTCTCTTTAATTTGAAATTAAATTATAGATCTTTCTTATGCAGATAAGAGGAAAAGCTCAGCATTTTTTCCTCACTCTTCAGCAGCAATTGTAGAGAGCTGGAGTCAGGAGCAAGCTTAATCCCAAGTCTTATAGCATCACCTACTGTTCAAAATATATATATCAAAAAAAATAAATTCTGTGTAGTTTAGTAGAGGAAAAAAGCCCATATTTACAGCGTATATGAACAGGAGCCTGCATTATTGAGAGGCTGGAGTGCAGAAAGTTCGACACTTTTGATAGTCCAGGGTTTTGTTCCTTAGGCCAAACTTCCAGCCATGGCATGGGTAAGGCTAATGCACTGGGTAAACAAAAGTTCTTCATCCCTGAGCTGAAGGAGCTGTAGTACCTGGTCTGCTTTCTGCCTCCTCCTTCATGTTATTTTGGGGGATGATCACTCTGGGATCTTTCTGTCCATAAAGTATTCAATGGGACAAGCACCAGACTAAGTATCCAAGTCTTGAGGTGCCTGCTACTTGGCATGGCTGACTGTCCTCATGATCTAGATAAAAATCTCTGCTTCTGTTTGTGTTAATTCTCTCCTCTGTAAAACGTAAAATAGGCAATGCTTGGACTTGGAAGATATACAGTTCCTAGCTCCATCGTTTACCAGCTGCTTAATTTTGGGCACTGTCTAGTTACCCAGTTTCCCTACCTGTAAGATATGACCAACAGTTCCTAGTTTGCTAAGAATAATTCAACTATGCATTGGCCCTTTGCTAACTCTCTGGAAGATATGAGATGTCAAAAATACTGAGATGCTTAGGTAGCCAGGTGCTAAAGAAATATACTTGCATTTGATAGAAGAATCTATACGTTTGGATACATTTTAGCTTTTTCACTGCAGAAAGCCCTCCCTACTACACCCAGGATACAAGAAAGGCCTCAGACTACATTATGTTCAGGGGCAGTCAAGGACACTGAACCCATGAGATGGGTGGGAAAGATCTGACATAATGAACACTGTTGTATGCCACTATAGAGATTCTGTGAAAAAATGTGAAATGCAGTGGTTCTTAAAATGTAATGAATGAATGTGTGTACTTGAGTGAATTTTTTCTATTTAAGAGACATGTAGGAAAGATCTAGACAAATAAGAAATACTACTTTTCTGCTTTCAAAGGCATTCTTTGCACCCTGTTACATGAATTGATGTATTTCAGTTGGTTTCATTTCTTCATGGCATATTGACAATGAGATCATTAGTATCCCCTGTTCAGTGGGGTTTTTTTAAAATTAAAATAAGAGTCTGCATTTATTGTTGCTGTTACGCCACTAACTACTGGTTAAACTACAAAATTAAATATTCTTGCTGGATCCTGCAAGTTAGTATCAAAAGACCTTAATGTTTTTAGTCTGTAGGTGCTACCCGATATCAGTTCTCTATAATCAATGCCCATGAACAGTTGTACAGAATCAAAGTTATGATGTCATCCATTTCCTTTTATCATGTCAGCAGTCCTTCTATTAGCTACAGTAAGAGATGTTGGAAGGAAATTTGTTTAAGAAAGAAACTGTGAAGTCACTGTCTCTAATACTGTATACTTTCATTTTATCATGGTCCTGGAGGTCAGGTAAATGGTGGCAGGACAACATACTGCATTACAGATTTGAGGAGGTGGGAACAAGACAACCTAAGCTACCAAACATTAGGCCTCTGTGGAGCATTAATAAAAAGAAAGATTGATAAATGATAGATTCAAGCATCTTAGTTATCTTGGTAATCTTTATTTCTGAAGCAGTATTCTGCTTTCATGAACACTGAAGGTATCAAACAAGTCTATAATTTAGCTATGGCTAGTTTAGTCAAAGGGTATTCACTTGAAAAGCTTCTTCACATTGCTTTTTCTTAAGGTCAGCTTATGACATCCTATGACTGGGCTGTTTGGGGGGGGCGGTTTGTTGATGCCTCAAATTTTTATCTTAATACTGCATTTGCTACCACACAAATACAGTCATGTAAATAATTTCCTGGGTCTCTAAGTCCTGCATGGTACATTTGCATTGTCAAAGAGCTTAACGTTCTGTCATTGTCCCATGTCCTTGTTTCTTGATTATCCTTCATGCACTTGTATTACATTATTAAAACATAGGGCACACAGTCACTACTTCAGGTATTTTGAAGGAGTGGGAAAAAAAATTAATAATCTTACAGCAAATATATTGGAGCTCATGACAAACACTATATATTGTGGCTGTTCTGCTGGGAGAAGGAGCCCCTCGAGCAATGTTGATTCAGGCCCCTCTCCTCTGCATGGCAGGCCAGGGATAGGCCCCTGAGGCCAGGGCCCTCGGCAATGTAAAGCCGCAGAGCTGCAGGTCCCTCTAGGCTACATGGATGAGCCCCATTTAGATCCTCTGGGGGGACAGAATTCCTGCCATTTGGTGACCTGCAACCAGAGGTCAGCCACTGCCTTGATATCAGTCCAAGTCCATTTTAGTGGGATTTAACCTGAACCATGAAAACACACTTAATTTCTTGCAGCTTCACAGGCTCCCTGGCATTTTGTCCGTGTACCTACTACTATTTTCTAAGTCACTAAAACAATCTTTGTTTCCTAAATGACAGCAGAAGACTTTGATTCTCTCCTGCCCCCGGTACACATAAAGGGGACACACAAAACAGGGATGATTGTCTTCCCCTACTGAAAATCATTATCTACAGACAATCACTCTTCAGTCATTTCCCACTCTTAATACAGCACTTATATACAATCCAGCACCTGATCCCCAGCAGCACAGGATGCAATTTCGTATTCCATACAGATTTCTTCCACTCTGCAAGTACATGTACAGTACACATGTGTGACTCACAGGTGTTTTCACGTCAGGAATCTTCTCTTTTTTCAGCAGTAATGGGTTCAAACAAGCTCTTAGATCCAAATAAAACAAGGTTCTCCTTTTGTCCTCATGAATTTCACCTAGTGTGTTGTTGCTTCGGACTCAAATAAAGAAACAGCAAAAACAGAGCCACACACCAGCAAACTTAAAACAGACCTGTCCTTTTGCACCTAAAGCAACAAAACTTTATTAGGAACCTGTCAGATATAGACAGACATATTCAGGGGATTACAGCTTCATAGGTCAGCAGGAAAGAGCAACAGTTATAAAGAAGACAGATGACCTGTGGTACTCCTGATAGTCACTGCTATATCAACAGAGGTGCAAGTGTTTGTACCACATCTGGAAGGCTGATACCATTGTTCTGAAGGTATTGCCTGAATGATGAGTGACACCGCCCTAGACAATGCACTGTGGGGTCTAGGTGGGGACAGATGTTCCCTCTAAAGTCTCTCTAACACACAGGGGTGCCTAATCCTTTGTGGTCCAGCAGGGACCTTTTTGCTGCTATAACCCTACATGTAAAAATATGTGTTACAGCAAACATTATGCAGTCTCTTACTAATAAGACCAGTCTCTTTCATGCTCAGTTAGAACATTTTTGTTATGCCAAGAGTTCTGAGACACACACTGTAATCAAAGAGTCTTGCAGGAAACTTCTCCTTTAATAATGATCTTGCTTCCTTTTTTCTGCTCTCCTACAATGAAAGAAGTGACATTTTTCCTTAATAAGAAGGACTGGAGGTGCTGAATACCACAGTATGCTGCTGCTGTTTCAGTGGAAGCTTTGTCTCATTGACAGTTGCTGTCACAACCATCAATAATTTAATGCCACAGACACTGTGAAGTTGTAAATAATTTAAAAAATGTAATTCATGTCCATTCTTATTGCTGCAGCTTGTTCAGGATCCAAACATTTTTATACCTGTATTTATACTAAGGAGCAGACACAACAGCCAGCTTCTAGAAGTTCCCTCAAAACAGCTCTTATTATTTTTATTTAGTTAACATTTCAATCTTATGTACTTGAGAGCAGAGGTTCTAACATACTGTAGCGCATTGAAACAGCAGGTTCTGAAGTTCGTTCAGTCAAAGGTTCCCCAGAAGAATGGGAATATGACTAACTCATAGAAAACCCTTAAATAAATAATAATTTTACATACACATGCCAAAACCCCCACAATAAAAGCAAGCAAGAAAAAAACCAAAGAAACAAACCAAAACAAAAACCCAAATCTAGAGTTCTCATTGCTTGCCAGAATGTTATACAAAAATATACCAAGTCAAAGGATGATTGAGATGTGCTGCACCTAATAATTCTTCCTCAAAGGAACATTAAAATAAGCAAAACCTACAAAAACTACCCAAAAAACCCCCAACCCACAAACAACAAAAACAAAAATAGCTCTAAAGTTACCTAGGTCTTGAAAGAGCTACACAGGCTTTTTTTTCCTCTTCACAGAATTAACGACAAGGACTCTTTTGAACAAATTCAGATTCCTTTCCTGAAATGAAGCATTCATAAATTAGATTCTAATTACTTATCAGGGTTAAAAGCGATGGGGCTAGGCAAGTCTCCTGAGTGACATGTGCCTCTGAACCACAGGCATTACAGTATTATTGAGATATATTGAGGGGTTACTTCTTATTTGTAAAAGAAAACATCAAGAATAAGTGCAGTTACACTCATGAGAATATTCCTGTCACCAATGTAATTTGGGTGCATTAATATTTTTGCCCATACATGTAAAGTTACTGAGTAAGGCTGTTGAACTCATTACTCAGTTACATTTTTTTAAACGATGATGATGGAAATCTTCTAATGTGAGCCTCATACAAGGTTTGGGGAAGGTTTTTCCTGTTTAGTTTTTTTGTTTATTGTTTCCTTGTCTTTCATAAAAGGAAGAAAAAGTTGTGAATTTGTCTCAACACTGATGCTATTGCTTCAATTATGTGTCCTGGGGAGTGGGAAACCTTGTCTATGGCAAAAAGTCTTTGGTGCATCTCTTTAGTAGCAACAGTTAAGTTACTGTGTCTGCAAAAATGACTTGTGTGCTGACTAGCTATAAAAAAGGTAAACTAAAACAGTTACAAGGGGACAAGAAATACCTAGATTCAGAAATAAAAAATCTTCAAGGTTTCTAAACTTTATTTTCAAACTTTTATATTCAAACTTTATTTTCTACAAAGTTTTTCCAAGCTCTTTTCATTCCACTTGTTCTCCCAGCACCTTACAAAGAAAGCTTTCCCTTTTCACCAGTAACACCTCAATCCTAAAGAAGAGTTTCCCTAAACCCAACTTACTAGGATCTAATTAGATGATGGGGATGTTTTTCATCCTCATATAACTGATTGGTTTTGTTACATTTTTTAAGCAATCTGTCCTTGGTTGCTCTTACTGCAATTTAAGCCGTTGCCTGGCCTACTCTAACCAGGATGTTGTAATTCTTGCAGAAGTTAGTTATACTTTTAAGTACAGAAACATACAGTAAGACTCCCATCACCCAACTTTTTTTTTATGTATTCAGACTTCCCTGAAGTAAATGTTCCTAGTTATTCCATTGTTTGTGCCTCGACTTTGTTGTTCAGTTTATGTGAGCAAATGTAGTTTACCTCTGAGTTAAGAGTCTTGAGCACTTCTAGAGTCATGGTGGAAAAATAGACACAATTTTGAGACATACATCTGTGTCAAAAATCACGCCTTTAAATAGTCTTGTTTATACCCAATATCTATAAGGTGAGCAAATTATGACTTCTTCAGATGTGTAAATATCTATACAGAAGAAACATAAAGTTGTATGTTGTGAGACATATCGTATCCCTGTCATTCCGAAAAACACTGAGATCTTCCATGAGGCAGAATAAGAAACATGCCTTAGACGTAGCCTTCAAACATAGGCAGAGCCCAATATGATTCCTAATGCTACTCACACTTCTAGTTTAGCCAGAGTGAAATTTGGCGTAACAAAGTCAAACACACTTCTACAGCAGATGAACAGGCAGGACCTCTTCATTCAGTCAATATTAGTTTGAGCAATAAGAAAAAGAAAACTCTCTACAAATCTCAGACCTCTGTATATCATTATGATTTGCCGGCTTTGTAGGTGCATCCAGAACTGACCTCAGATTTCCAAAATTTACACTAATATTCTTTCCATTGGAAATTATGGGTAGTAGCCTTATGTCTTGCCCTTTTACAATTAAAGAGCTGACTTTGAGCACCTTTTTCTGCAATAGCAATTCAAGTATGGTGACTGTGGCAAGGTAGACAGTAAGTTTCACCACCACTTTCTTACCAGGCTGCCCACCAACAGACTGAAATAAGAGACCTCAAGGCAACCCCCACTTCCATTCTCTTCTTAATAGCATATACTGTCTGGCAGATATATCTAGTGTCTGGGATGGAGGTGTCTTAGAAAACAGGCAAAACTCGCATAATTTCCCAACACATGGTGCTCTTTGTGTTACAGCTGACTAATGGGTAACAGCCAGGAGTAAAGTGCTTGGTGAAGTTTTTCATTGTGCAATGTGATCAGCAATAAAATTGTTATAGAGCATCAGCTGCAAGCTTCAGTTAGTCTACTTTAAGGAGGTTTTAAAATATTTGAATCAGAGTGGAAATATGCAACTATTGGAAGTGGATTTGAAAATCTTCTGAAAATATCCATTATTCCTTCCAAATGCAGCCTTTTAGGTCTTTATAGGTATGGAAATGCTAAATCCTTCATTCCAGGTTGTTGGAGTAATTAATAACATTGAGATAAATACATTCATCGTTCCTGCACAAGATTGTATGATTATCTCAAAATACACAAAGAAATTAATACAATAATAACTTGATATACAGATCCACATGTCACAGAAATTTCTAGGGTTCTAAGTGTAGGTTTGATGGGCATTTCTTACTCAGAATTACTAAGGCCTGGTTTTATGCTGCAATAATTGGAAATCCTTAAGTTCAATTTTTCTATAAATGAAAATGTTTACATTAATAAGCATGAAAATCTTTGAGAGTGTTATCTAGTAGAGAGGGCTTCATGGTTCTTACCAAGGATTCCATTTTTACCACCTTGGGTCCTACAACATAAATCTGGTATTTTCCAAATGACAACAAATAGTATTTTGCCATTTCTCCTTGCCTTTGAGGAGAAAAGAAGGATCAAAATAGGAAGTTACCAATTCTAACTCATCACATGCCTAAATCCTCTTTAAATTACAATCCTTCTTGCACTGCGCATTTATGCACAGGATATTGAGCTTGCTTTTTCTAGCCTCATTTTTTAGGTAGATATTGAAGGGAAAGCTTTAAAATAACATTACCAAAATGGCTCCTAAGCATTAATTTTTACGCCTTTTACAAATATCCAAGGTTCCAACAACTCTGCCCTTGACGAACTAGAATTCCCACAGAACCTTCCACTGGAGGAAATTATGTCCTTTCTCCAAACTGTAGCAGCTGAGCACTGGCCAATCAGAATAGCTGTTGTACTCCATTTCCAAAGTCGTTTGCATAACAATTGCAGATTAAATAACATTTATGTAAGCAGCCTCTTAATGTGTTATCAGTTTCTGCTATACCTTATTGTCGATGTGACACTGGATTAGTGCTACTTCATGTGACTTTGGGTGTCGTGTTAGAAGTTCAATGCTAGCTTTCCCTGCAGCTGGACAGAACTTGACTTCTTGGGTAGACAAATGTTTTCCTGCTGATGCTTGAATATTGCATCAATTATATAGTGTGACAAGGTTTCCAATTTAGGTCTCCACTGAAGGGCTTAAACCTAGACCAGTTAAATCTGAGGCACCATGTCAAAGGCCTTACAGAAATCTTCACAGATGACATCTGTTGGTGTTCTGTTGTTGACTGTTGACAGTTGCTATCACTTCATCATAGGATTGGTCCTGAACACTGTACTGGTCAGGCAACTTTCCCTAGTATTCACTGGTGCTTCATCCTGTGGCTTTATTACACCTACAGTCCAACACTACACCTAGAATAGGAACATGCTGCTCTTTAATATTTTCAGTCACTTCTCTGGGTCTTATCTGACTTAGATATTAAGAAGCAAGGGTGAAAGGAAAAATTAACAAAGAGTGGGATCAACACAGGCAAGTTCAAAGCTGGAAACATCAGGTTAAGAATTCTGAGAAGTTTTTTTTTTTACCTGATGAGAAACTTTATCTTCACAGGCAAAGAATGTGCAGCGAAATCCATTATATTGTATGCTTGTCTACATACTAGAGTTGTTTCTCCAGTTCCAAAGCTTCAATAACAGTAACGGTACTTACCAACAAGTACATTGCTTTTCAGAAAGTTATTTCAAGTGTGTAGACTAATATTTACCCATTTCATCCATATTCTGACTATGACACTTACAGGCCAGAGGAGAGCTGTGCAAAAGATTGCAATGTATTTTTAGGAGAACAAAGAATTGTTGCCCATTCCAACACAAGAAAATATATTTATGATGAAGTGTATACCATTCCTGTTATTGAGCTAACAGTGCTGAATTCACATGCTTTTCTTTATTTCTTTTAATTTGAAGTGGAGCAAACAACTGCTTTCCTAAATCTCTCCAAGGATATCTTTAATAGTATAGCTGCAGATTAGTGAGAAAGAACTTTACAAAAGGATTGTGTAATTCCTAAAAAGTCTACATTGTTCCATATCAGAAAGCACAGAACATTAAATATAGTGCTTTTCACTAATGGCTATTGAAAAGTTGCTGCCTGAAGAGACCTGTGACAGTTTTTATTTCCAAATTGAAAGAGACCAGGAACAAAGGAGTGTTTGCAACAGGGTCGGCGATGCTGTAATTTATGTTTGCCACCAGGTCCCACAAAAACAATTAATTTAAGTTGCCTTGAGCTGGTGAGGCATGGTGTTCAACCCAGCTGTGATTACAGGTTTGGTAGTGACTCGACAAAATGAAAACTTGTTCAGGAGAACTTGATGACAAGGGGGAAGGCAAGGTGTCAATACAAAATAAAGAAATATAAAAGACATGGTGAAACTTTTATCTGCTGGAGGACAGAAAGGTCACTAGTCTTTTTTTTTTTCCTGTGATCTTAAATATGTCACATTATTGGGGAAACTACTTGGATAATACATTACATCCAAAAGATCAACTTGAGTTAATACCAGTCACTAATATATGGTTATCAGCTCTTTATAATGTACAGTACAGACACACAACAGACTTAATTAGTCATCAGAGCTGCTGCCCAACACTTTTGCTCTTTTTGTTATGCATGGCAATTATCTGGTTTCAGGGTCTGTTTTCAGGGTTTCCAAATCTTCCAGTCTTTGCTTTGTCCTCCCCTTCTTCCTTTCACAGAACAATTTCTGATTCTTCTTAGGTACCCCTAAATGCTTCCCAATGGTAAAAAACATTTCCTGGGTGAGAAAACAGGAAGTTTATTTCAATCTACTCTGTGAAAGAAGTGGAGACTACAGTTAAAACTCGTTTACTCTTGTAGTCTACACCAAGTAATTGCTACCAGAGCCTCCTTTTATTCACTGTTAAACTTTAACAAATTGCTATATATATAGATATAACTAGTTCCTGTTTGCATTGTGTCTTTTTGAGACAATTGTCTATGGCCTCAATTTATTTCAGCTTTCCTTCAGCATCTTGTCTTGAGACTTACTGATTCACAGTTGAAGGAAAATAATTCAGTTGGCTTTAAGACAGAAACAAAGGACTTTTGGAGCTAATATTTTTGTCTCCTGGGTTTACTAAGGCTATTATTTGCTTTTATTCTCACTATATATATTTATATAGGTGTGTTAATTATATTTTGGGTTGACTTTGTATGAAAAGCATATCTATGATCATTAGCTGAATTCTGCAAGATTAACAGACCCAGGAGTTTTTAATGACAGTTTGTACATCGGTACATGGAAGGATTATAATTTCTAGCAAGGTGTCCTTTTGCTGGAAATTTGTCAAAAGCTCTTGCAGTAACCTCTGAGGGAAAAATCTTTTTGAGAACATATGACCTGGCTTCTGTTCATAAAGGTTCAGCCATTAAAGACTGTAAAAGACTATTCCATTATCTGAAATTATGAAAGATTTCTCACGGATTCCAAAATTTTTGTGTGTCTTTCCTATTCCAGGAAGGGATTGGGAAAGGAAGGGGGAGAGGGGTGGCATGGGAACAATACTATAGATGTCAGTGTCCCCTCCTGTAAATGAAGGGGTGAAATATGTTGCTCATACAAGAAGCCACCTTGTTTCAACCCGTCCTCACCCCAACAGTGAGGGCTGAACCTTGGCTCGGTGGATCTAATATAAATCAGTCTACTCTTCTGAGGTGGAGAGACTGAAAGAATTAGGCAGATATTGCTTCTTATACAGCTCCTGTATTATGCTTATAATCCAAAGTTAGGCATTTAGGGCCTCTCTGTGTAAATGTCTCAGGCAACGAGATATTAAAGGCTTGTGAAGAAGAAAAGAAGTCTTGCTACTAAAAATTTTCTTAGAAAAGGATCTACTTTAGTTTCTTTCCTAACTTTAAATCCCCAAATTCAACACTATAAACACACTAAGACACATATTTTGCTTGAGAATCTTATCCCTAGAGCCAAAATATAGATCACTTCAGGGTTTTCTCTTACACTATTATTTGCAATCATAATGTGCTTTCTTTATGCTTAACAATCGCTTGTCTATGATGTTTAATATTACTCAGTTTCTTCTTTCACATCTTCATCACACAGACACTCAAATCGGAGATAGAAAAAAATATTCCTAAGAAATACTATGACAGATAAAGACCATCTGGTAGGCATAAACATAAATGAGATGCAAACCAAAAATCTCAATAAACATTGAATCAATCCAGTATGCATGCAAAGTCTCAAAACAACAGAATTATTTTGCAATGAGTAATGTGTACTAGTGGGGCACTATGCAGAGTGTAATTAATTTTCACAGTCTAATGAATTTCCCCACCAAAAAAAAAGCCAGTCCAAATTTATTTTGCAGTATCAGTCTTAAATTTAATTCATTTATTTACTCTAAACTACATTTGTTGTGATTTTTATTAATGACACTATACCGGGAAATGTGTTTCATAAGCCTAAAGATATTCTCAATATTTTAGCTTCAGAATCTGAAAAGTTCCTTGCTTTCTGTTACAGAGTGGGAAAATGCATACAGCAAGAGGACAGTAACATATTTAAGGTCAGGCCACTACTGATCCAGCAAAGAAGGAGTAACACAACAATCGCCCACAAAAATTTGATGGGAGGTTTTTTTTGTTGCAGACATAAAATGCTACTGAACAACCCCCACCTTAACATCAAGGAGTACCCCGTGTCCAGCATTTGGTTGATGCACATGGGTTGAAATCCTGCCTACTGAGTCAATTGTTCAATCAATGTCAGCAAAATTGCATCCAAGGCCCATGTCTCACTACTACACCTTGCAGCGAAAAATAGGGCAGGAGGGGTAGCGAAGGGATGACTGGATTTTTGCAAGTCTGCTAACAGCTAGGTGAAGGGAGGACTTCAGGTCACCTCCTGTGTACTCTTCTCTCAGAAATAAGGTCTAGAAACCAGCAGCTAATCTGTCAAAGAAAGGGTTTATTCTCACTTTCAAGAATCTTTCTGGTTTCCATTCCTGATATTCATGTCAAATTATGGTCCATCCACTGATCTTCTATTTTCTCTTAATCAGTGCAAAGAAAAAACTTTAAATCAAGAATTTAAACCAAAGAAAGCCTATAAAACTCCCCTTACAAGTCTATTAAAAAAAAAAAAAAGAAAAGAAAAAACTGAACAAAAAACAAAAACCAAACCAAACAAACCCAGGGGACTGGATATAATTTCAGGAGCATGCCAAATTAGAGAAAATTTTAAATTATTTATTGATATTTAGTCAATGAGTGATACACACTACTACATAATTTAGTAGCAGTGTTCTTTTGCCACGGCTTCAGATTCTATAGATATTTTCATGTAGTACCTCTACTTTTCTTGGGTTTTTTTCCCCCCCAAATACTTAGGAAATGTCCATTGAATGGAGTAGAAACAGAGCATCTACAATCTCCCTCACTTTTTTGATTGGGTTCACCTACTTTGAATCTACTGATTTCTAGCCATATAACAACATGGGATCCAAGCCCATAGCAGTCATTGAGACTGTCTTTCCCCTCAGCTAGTGGTAATGTAGACGATCAGGCCATTCCTAAGTTCTCCGCTACAGAAGCCACAATGAACGTTTCATCTTACAAATGGTTCTGCTCTCACCAGAAGTCCCCGTGCTCTACAGCATCTGTCAAAGCCACATCATATACGGCATGTGCTGTGAAAACTCAATGACAGAAACCCCTAGCTTTTACCACATTTTTGATGCATTTTAGAAATGTGGTAAGCCGTAAGTGTGGAATAAATTACTGGTTTCTTAGTGTTTATTATAAGTTCATAATAATTTTATTCCACAATACCATCCCTACCTCAGCTGAGCTCTAAGGCTACATGGTCCCCAGAATTACTATCGTATAAATATCAAAGACAGCTAAAGAAAAAGATGTGTCTTGTGAACAGGAGAGAGATACAAAAATGACAGGTCTCAGGGAACCATTTTCCCACACAGTCTGCACTGTGCTAAAAAGAGCTTTCAGTTGTGTATTCAGTATGAAAAAATACCACCTGTACCACATAAAAATGTTACCACATCCTTCTCCTAACATTTTTCCCCATAAGATTGCATTTATCTGGAATTTATACATTCCATGTGCTGTGCCCTCCCATATAATTCTTTGTATTCTCTACAGGTAATATTTGCTTTTATTTCCCCAAGTGAGGCAAGATTTTTCCCAACCTGCCCTCTTCTCTCTTTATTTTATGCCACACCAGTTCTTCTGTACTAATTTCAAACAATTTTTGTCCCCATTCTTATGGAAGGACCAGTGGGTACCAGTGGCCCTTCATAACTTTTCTCTCATTGTTTCCCAGTCTCTGGTTAGAGCTTACTGCATCATTCTTGCAAAAGATGCATTACAGGAATTCTCATCCTTTCGTACTAAAGTAAATTATTCATGTTCTTTATAAAACGAGCATTTCTACTGCTGCTGATTAAATAATATGCCAAAAATATAAGTTTGCAGTATTTTTGCCCATCAACCATTCCATGAATTATTAAAAAATATTTGTATTAGAGTGTCTCTGGAAATGGTTCTTTGGAGTCAGAGAGATAGATAAATATCCTCTTAACATAGAGTCTTGAAGCTGTAGGTATTATGGGAAATACCTAAGAGCTAAAAAAAATAGAATATGCTTTTCTTGTAATTACAGGATGTTTTCTTCTTTCCCCTTCCTTTCAGAGAGGAAAGGTGCCGCAGTTCAGTAATGAATTTGTTGTACACTGAATCCAGACTGAATCTCCAGGAGAGGGAGACAATGAATAGGCCAGTAGAAAGGATTGAATGCTGATGTCAATTAGACCGAAACCATGAAATAAATGAGGGGTTTCAGTAGCTGTTCTTCATAGCCGCTTCAGTTTAGTATGCAAGGGAATGCTTCTCTTTTATTGCAATAGTAAATTTCAGAGCCCAGAGAGAGAGAGAATATTGGCATTTCAATCAGGGCAGCTTCACACACACGTAGCCCACTCAACTCAGTGTTGAAAGCTTTATGAAGGCAAGCCTCTAGGATATCCAAGAGATCACTTACAAGATTCTAAAGGATGGATTTGTACAAAATCCTTATAACACTGCCTGGTGCCCTTGTTGAAGTGAATTTAAAATACACTCGTGAGCTCCTCAGAGTCCTAGACAATACTCCTAAGTATCAGGGTGTACATGCCTACCTACATTTAATACAAAAACCAGACAAATGCTTGTTTCAAATACAAAGATAAGGTGTCAATATTTGAGATTTTTTTAAAAATCAATGGCGTTTGTAAGGGCAACTAATAATTTTCATTACGCTATCAGTCAAACAGGAAGCAAGCTTTGTTGTTTTAGTTTCTGAAAGGAAGCTGGAATCATTGCACAGGAATATGGCAGTAGGAATGACAAATAAGACAAGGTTTCATGGTCTCAAGTAATCACAGACTACACCATCTAATGTCTTAATATATTCTGAAAACCTTCTTGAGAAGCTAATATTATATGAGGAGACAATGTAACTCTCAGCACTATATAATCCTGCTAGGAAAAAAAAGGGAGCTATTCCACCTGTACTAAGATGATTCTCAGAGGACCTGCAGATTTTCCTTGGCCAAATTATTAAATAAAAATCACTTTAATACACTGGAAATTACTTTGCCAAACATTGTGATAAAGGGTGCTCCTCAATGGAATCTAAAAATACACAATAAAAAAGATACTTTATTCAGAAAAATATTCTAAATGTGAAATTTTTAATAGAATTTTAAATTTTTAACAGAACTGACAGTTAATTGAAGCTTATACCATGTTTATAAATAACAGGAATGGACCTTGATATTAATATTCCAGACAGGTAATACTTTAAAACCTTACAATATACAATGTGATCAGTTTGCAATTGCTGCATAATTAAAATTATAGCACAGTTCCCATTTTGAGATGTATTTTTCACCTGAGTTGATGTATCTGAACAAAGATTCTCAGAGAAATTGATGTCTGTATGTGAGTTAGAAAGAGAAATTACTGGAATTGGGGTGGAGGAAGAAATAAAATTAAGTAACCCATTTCTATAGAGCGTTTTTTTCATCTCTGAGCACAAATTGCCTCAAATCAATTTCCCGTATATTCCATCTCCTGTAACTTGGAGTTCTTGACATGTTACCATGGAATGTGATTCCTCACCTTCATGTGGTGCTGAATTCATTCTGGTTTTGCTTATGTAATTGCTGCATTACTTGCAAAATTGTTTAATTGCAATTAGTCAGCTGATGAATTGAGTCAGTAGTAAAATACAATCCATAGTTTTGCAGATGTAACCGCGTTTATTTCACAAAAAGCGAGTATAGTTCATAACTCTTTTTTCTAGTTTTTTGAAGAACTTTGAAGTTCTTTATTGCTATTTAAAATATGAGACAAGCCTGCATGGCATACCTCACTGAGCCACTCTACTGCTTTTGGATGAGCAAAAAAAGGCAGCTTCAGGCTTTGAATGTATCATATGTTCACTCTAAAGTTGGGCCCCAGCTTGCAACATGAGCACTGGCATTTCAGTTTTCTTAAAGAGATAGCAAGTCTTCCACTGCCCAAGATTTGATGAGAAAGTTCATCTTCTCTGTGATTCTGCACATTTAGAACTCTGTTACCCTGAGTGCAAACCCACAGGAATCAGTAACTACCTCACTAGCCTCAACAGTTCCTCTCAGTGTAAGCCAGGGTGACAAATACTAAGTACAACAATTCGATTTTAAAAAGTACCTAATGTTACTTGTTCACGTGGCCATTGATTATGGGGTCAAATTAACTACACTTATTTGCTCCTAAGCAAGATACTGTGGGAAAGTTTGTGCAGGTAACTGCATGCAAATTTATATGGTTAAGTCCTTCGAAATAAATTTGGAGTAGCTGTGAGAAACCTTGCTCAGTCTCTTCCAGATTAGTGAGTAATGGTCAAGACATGCTCATGGAAGATTTCATCTTGTTTAAATGACAAAGTCTCTGTCCATTTGGCTGCATGGCATCTGCACTTGCTCTTCAAGATAGCAGCTTCCACTGACACCAATGATAATTGTAAAAGAGAAGCATACCTGTACTCCCAGGTCTGAGAAAATAACACATGGAAGTGATAAAATCCCATTCAAGGAAACGCAGGAGAATAAATCCCTATTTAGCTACTATCTGAATGCTATCACCTTCAGGTAGTTGAGCATTACTCAGAGCCATAAGCATGCTTGCTCTTCCAGCATTGTTTAAGAGGATAAAACTAAGAATGGGAGAAGAAAAGAAGCTAAGAGAAGGGAAAGACACTGCCCAATGGCCCTGCCAGGGATGGTGCAGTAATGTCAAACACATCATTTGGCTGTGGCAGCAGTTTTAAGGTAAAAATGGGCAAAAGGGGCATAAACATTTTTCTGTGCCCAGCATTATACTGTCCTGGACAATTGTTTTGTCTCAGCTAGCAGGGCCATCCTCTGGGACCTTAGGTAGCCATTTACAGGTAATAATGGCTCTGCGGGAGGCTGTAGCTCCCTATAGAAGGGGGTCCCAAGAGGCCTAGCAATGCCAGCTTTCTTCCTCAGCTGAGATATGAGTTGCCCAGAAGCCTTTGTGCAAGCACAGCCAGCCAACCAATTATATGCTGCAGATATGGCATACATGCTGTACTGGAGTTGTTCACAATCCACATGTAACTCAAAAGCCACCATTTAACCCTTGTCATAACCTCAACCTTTCTGAAACTGTGCATTGCCACTGAAACAATTGTTTTCTCCTGGTTTCAGGTGCCAGGAAAATCAGTGCACTCCACAAGTTTTACGACTTCTAGCAGCTCTTTTCACTTCAGACAATTGGATCAGCATTGTACAGCTGCTATTCCTGCAGTTTGTCAGCATTTGCCTGAGTTTATACAAAGGATAACACAGAGAGAGCAATTCGTCTCTTTGCCAAAAGAAAAAGTCTGGCATTTCTCTACTGCGGAAGAAATGAAGTGTGACAAAAATTCTGTGCAATTTGAATAGACATGTAATTCACTGGGGAAATCCATAAGCAGAATACAGCATTCTCCTTGGATCAATTTCATTTACAGTAAACATTTGCATACTATTTTCAAGTATGTACAAACAAAAAAAAGGCAGCTCTGCATCGAAAAAAAACTTATTTAAGGATATCTGAGTCAGAAAGCTTTGGAGTCCTGATTTATTGATGATACAAACCCAGCGAGACTCACCTCTAATATTACAGTTTCAGTATATGCATAATTCAGTTACACAACTAAAATGTAGAACTTAATTCATTTCCTTGCCCTTACTGACATAACCTTTTTCTGCTCATGTGGAATTTCACACTGTAAAAAGCTCATTGTCAACAGATTGAAGACAATTAGGAATACTCCTTTCTTGCTTCTCTGTTGAATATTCTAAAAATAATAGTGTAGTCCCATACTACGCTCTGTTCTATCAACAGTAATTTTGAGCTAGGATGTGTATACAGCTCATTTTGATCTCAGCCATACTATCTTTCTTGTAATGTCAGAGTTGTTATCAAAGCTCCAGAATGAAAATATGGATTACTTCTAGGGACAACATATCTTTCTTATTTGAGGAGCAAACTAAGGAAAATGGCAGAAGAGAATTGTTTTGGCATTAATAAAGTGTACCTTTTGCTCTGCTTAGCATGCAGCAGTGCAGAGTACAGTTTTCCAGACTGCAACCCCTGAGGATGTTCACAGAAAGCCTGGGGAAAGCAGGGGGGTAAAAAGTATTCCTTTGCTTAGCCACTCTTACCTACAATTCAGTTTAAGCCCAGCTGCTGGCAGTTCATTAAATAGACAGGAAAGGTTTCTTTGCAGGATCTGAAATGGTAATAATTCTGCAAATAAGAAAACTGTCCTGTTGTAATACGTAACTATCAAAGTTCTGTGCTTTGGTTATAGAGGAGGAGGAAGAGGCAGAAAAAGTATCCTCTCCCTTCAAAACACCTGTGTAAGAAGTAATGGCAAAAGAGCTATTAAGACTCCTGTGGTGCTTGGAAGCGAATGTTAGACTTTTACCTTTGATACATTATTTTCCATATTCTTCCATTCTCTTTTCACATTAAATGTGACATTTTGACCCAAAGAGTTGTTGCAATATTATTGTATGCCATTAAAGAAGAGAGAAGTCATTTCATAAAAGCAGAGAAGTAATTAATATGTATTAGTTACCTTCCTCAGAAGAGGGTGACAGGGCTTCACTAGTAAATTATCTTAATAATCTGTATGAGAGCTATTTTAGGAAAATACAGAAGCATATGTTTATTACCATGCCCTGGTAATAATCATTGATCCTAGAAGTTTATTTTTAACCCTCTTGTTCAATTTAGGGGCATTATAGTCTCCTATGCTGTGAGCTGCAATATTTAAAACTTCATTAAGCCTACAACCTTGCACTTAACCTGTTTGCTCACTGTTTCCTTCTCTGTGGTAGCAAAGTGTTTATGTGCTGGAGGTCACTGTATTATCATTGAAATTCAGCCAGCAGTACACAACCCCACCACCCCGTGCATGAAGAAAAGACGCAAAGATCCAAGATCAGGACAGAGAGGTTGACTGCATGTGAGTATGTCTTTCTTGATGCTGTTGTAGGCAGTCCTATCAATGCCCCGTTATCATGATATTCACGGAAAACAGCCTAGAATCTGACCAGGCAGTAGAGCCACATACCTGGAAAATACTACAGACCTGACCATAGAATATGTACACATTTTAGGAGAGACTTATGGCTTAAGGCTCTTCAGAAACGCTGTGCAATGTTTGGTGACAATGCATATGCCATCTTTATTAAATATTGATGATTTCCACTCTCCTCATATTTTGATAGCTTTCTCTTTTTCATTTTGTTTTTGTCTTGTTTACTATAGAAGACAAGTAAACATTTAAATGTTTAAATTATTTAAATGTTGTTGAAATTTATCCAAATACCATTTAAGAGCTGTGATTTCTTAAAAGGATTATATTACTCCCAAAGTTGGAGTCAATGAAACATGGCTTCTGTCAGTCCATAAGCATTGCATGACTGGAGAACCATTTATGGTGTAAATAGTCCTCTGCCCTGGGTCTTTCACAAGTCTTTACTCAACTCTGCCAGAGACAACAGCACACAGCAACAGAAATTGCTGTAGTGAGAATGAAATGAACCTGCCTCACAGAGTGGCCCACATACAAGTCCTAGCCAACGTAATCAACCACCCTTCGAAAAAGCTTGAAATCCTGAGGTATCTGCATCATGACAAAATCCATTGGATGCTCCCATCCATTTCTGCTTGAGAGAACAAAGTGGTGTAATACTGATCTGAATAGGAGCAATGCTTTTTCTGAAGCATTATATGCAGTAAAAACAGTGCAAAGCAACACCCTATGACGTTATGCTCATATATTTCACTTTTGGAGATCACTTGTGCCTAAGTGCTTAATGGCAAATCTTACTGCTAAGATGAAGCTGACAGAATTCCTATGTAATGATCTCCTGAAATCTCTTGGTAGTACAAAGCTCTGATTGTGTACTGACCCCTCTAGAAGCTCTCCCCAGTACACCAGGAAAGCAGGGAGTATCTGCTGAGATACGTATGTTCATGTTCCAGAAGTATGTTTGGTATGTCAGATATCCCAAGCCTAAAATTAACCTGGTTTTGGACTTAGATATCGCACTGGCAAACTTTACAATGGGTCACAAGTCAACTACTTTGTTTTTCACAATTTCAGGTAACTTTATTGTGCAAAAAATATCAGAACTGTTTTTAGCGAGTGAAACATTGCTCTCCCATTTTGATCTTCTGGTATCTATCTCGACAGAGTGTCACCATAATACACAGATACTGCCCCATTTAGAACACACCTAAGTGTGGAAAGCATCTACAACCCGAGGCACCCCACATCACCCTCAAATCCCAGCACTCCTGTCCAGGCCATCAACATAGAATCAAATTGTCTTCAAGTCGCAACTGTACTTCATATCCCAACAATGTTGCTCTATGTATACAATGATTCACCTAATTATCCGCCCACACCTAATAACAGAAAGGGGTGGAAATAGAAGATTTCTTCATTTTTTTCTAATGATGATAAGGACTCATTCTTAACATGTGTGTGGGATGATCAACTTTGTTAGGTTTAAGACATTTAAACTGATAGTGTGAATCTGGGAAATGCACATCTTCCCTGAGCCATCATGATCTGTGTATCTTTTCCAGAAGAGCAAGAGGCTGAGACAGAGCAAAAGATGATAAGCAAACGATTAACCCAAGTTTAATAGTGTTGTTACCAGATGAAGAATTGTTTCCACCTGGTGAATTCCTGCTAAATGTCATGACCAGTTAAAGTTTTTGTTGCCAGAAGGGTTTTTTGTGACGGTGCATTTGTGCATTCAGGTGATAGTATTGTTACAAGTTTTTAAAAACGGCAGCGCTAGTGTCTGCCAGACGGGAGTTGGCAGTGACAGAAGCGGGCTAGGAAATCCGCAGTCACTGACACGTGTAGTAACTGCTGAGGAACTGATATGCAGTTGTGGCCATCCAGAGGCACCAGTGTCATTTTAACACCTGACACACGAATTTCTAGACAGATCTGGGTTACTTGGCTACCTATACATCGGCATTCAACTATCAGCGAGCATCCAAGACGGGCCAGAAGCAGGAAGACAGGCTGTCTGCAGAGCAGAAGGGAGGAGGAAAGGGGCTGCAGTGGCTGCACAGTTTGCAGCACACGCTCCTTCATCTCCTGGTACGTGCAGAGCACAGACAGGCCCTGCTGCTGTCCGTGCAGCGTCCCAAGCCCTGCTGTGAGGAATGTCACTCCTGGGACAGGAGCCGGGACAGTACCCGGCAGTGTCTGGGGAAGTGTGATCCCACGGGGAATCGCCTCTGGGATGTCCCGGCTGCCAGGGGCACTCAGCACACGGTGGCGTTCACTGCACAGCCTCTAGCAATTCGGAGAAACAGGCAGCTCGAATTCAAGCTTGATGTATTGTGTGTTCATGAAGATCAATCAGCTTTAAATGTGTGCTTCTAAGCCTAATGCAGCACGAACCAACGTTGTTGCATTTACGGTTTATTTCTGTCAAACATAAATAGGATACTTCTGTTTTCTCTAGTCAAAGTCAGCAATTAAACACTTGACTCTGGCTGGCATCTTTTATATTAAAAAGGATTTATCATTGCAATACCTGGTCTTGTAGAGGATAGCTTAAGGGCATGCTTCACATAAAGTAATCGACGATTCTGAAGTCAACAAGGCAGACTTATTTTTTTTTTTAATTCCACTATTTATGACTGGAAAGAGGATGAAAACCTTCGTGCCCCGAGGAACGCCTTTACCCTGGGGTTGTCCTGAGGTCACGGCGGGAGGCCAAGGCAGCCACAAGCCACTCCCTCCAGAGAAAGGGGGAGGTGATCGATGGGACGAGGAGATCCCGACTGCAGCAGCAGTTCCCGCCCTGTCGGGGCCCAGTGTCCCCCGGCGTCCCCAGGGCCGCCCGCCCCATGAAGCGGGCTGCGCCCTCACTCAAGATGGCGCCTCCAGTGTCTCCGACGAGCTCTGACGTCAGAGCGGCGATGGTGAAGATGGCGGCTGTTTACCTGCGGCTTCCGCGGAACTTGCCCTTGTCCAACATGGCTGTTGCAGCCCAATTACTTCCGCTGGCAGCGGCGTCCGCTTGCCCCCAGTGGAGATGCCGGAGCGCAGGGCGGAGAGGGCGTGGTGTGCCGGTGGCTGCGGTGAGGGTCAGTGTGCGGGGCCGGGCTGGCGGCAGCGGCTGTGCGAGCGGCGCGGAAAGCCATGGGGAGGGGACGGGAGGCAGCGTCTGTGGCCGGGCGGGGGAGAAGGGAGTTCCGACAGCGCGGCCGCTTCTGGGGAGCTGCGCACGTGTATGGCCGTGAAATGGCGGCCGGGGCCTGGGCGCTGCCCGCGGCCCGGGCCGGCTGTGGGGCCGGCGGATGCGCCGCTTGCCCAGCGCAGGCTGCAGGATCCCCGCCGGTTGTGTCCTAGCGCCCTGGACTCTCTGAGAGCCGCCGGTGTCTCCGCAAGGGACAATGTTTGTGCGCTCTAACAGTTTACAGCGGTGCAAATGAATTAGTTGTGAGACGCTTCTCAAAAGTTTTCGTCACAGGAGAAGAGTAAATAATCTGAAAACTTCTCCTTTCCACTGCAGCGGCACTTGCTAATTCTTTATTCAAATTAAAAAGGACTGTTTCTATTTTATAAGATAGTTACGTATTCGGCATAACCAAAAAGCTGTAAGTCAAAGGTGAAATTACTTTCCAGTTGTTAACTCTGCAGGTGTTGACCTGTGTGTAGTAAATTCTGTGCGCAATACAAATATACAAAATTGTGTGTATACCTACAACCTGTATGTATGGCTTAGGGCACCACACGTAGGCTGTATGGGACTATTTGTCAGCTGCTGTTGGAATCAAGTTATAAAGTTATTTCTGCCAGCTGTCCTTGGACTGGTGGTATTCAGAAATGCTGCATTGGCATCCATATGTGTGTCAGTGCCATAAGATGGGAAAGTGTCATAAGTTGTCCTTATATATCTCAGAAGTTACTTTATGAATGATGATCTGACTGCCTTTTGTTGACAGATGCACCCCAATGACCCACAGCAACAAGTTCCCATGTACAGGTTGAATAATCAGCTCCATACCTGACTTCTCTTCGGAACTCACGGTTTTTGCCAATACTTCTAATCTAACACTTCAGCAGAGTTACTTCTGAGAGTTTCTCAGTGTTTTTTTACCATATAAACAGGGGTCATAGGGCACTGCTGTTATGTCCTGGGTACAAGTTGCAGTCAGCCAGTCCAGTGAGGATATATTTGATGAAGATGCAGATGAGATGTATCTACTACAGAAGGAATGGAACAGCACTATGAAAAAGAGATTGAAGGTATTTCTGTAACAATGATTTTATATTCTTTTTAGCTATTTTAGATTTACTGACACATGACTTGATATACATTCGAGTGATTTAAGGGGAAAATAAAAGTAGCTGCTTAAAAGTTATTGTGGCATACTTCCTTCTGAATATCATGAAAATATGGCAGAAATTTACATAAACACTTCTTAGTAGTCACCAGGGCAAAGTACTGTTTTACCTAAAGACATTGATTCCCTCTGCACAACCATGTGCATTTATAAAAGGTAGTGCTGAATTGTGATGCAAGCTACTTGCTTTGTACTTGTAGGTATACCCCTAGTAAATGTAGGGCAACAGAGCTGGGCAGTGCTAATAAAGAAATGTGAGGTGTTTGGGGTTTTGAGTGAAGTTACTCATCAGTCAAATTGTAAAGATGTATGACTCCATGTGCAACCACAATTAGGTGTTGTGGTCTGTGTAGGTCTTTGGCTGATTTATTTTCCTAGTGAAAGTTCCTAAACGGATTAGTTTGACAGATACTGTGTCATTCAGAGCAGGGCAAGTAGGGCTCCTCTGCTCCCAGTTGAGCAGCGTTTGGCTGAAGAACATCGATGGAAACTGCTGTGAAGGCAGTTGATGAGGAATGGTATAGCAGACCTGGTATAGTTTCTTTCATCTGAGTTCCATGAAAAGCCTGGTTTTCTTAAGGGACTGTTTAGTGTTCTTACAGAGATCCCTTTGATATTTTTGAATAGATACTGCAAAATCATGAAGTGTTATTGAAGTTAGAGTTGTATGTTGGGCAAAATAATTTTTTATTTCCAGACTACTTTTCTAGCAACACCACCATGAGCAAATAGGAGTTTCACTTCACAGCTTGCAATTTTAGTGTGAAAAAAGTTAAGAATTATTCTATGTAATGTTGTAATGTGGTTATAATATAAAGAAAGTAGTTTGCATTGCAATCATTAGCTGTTTACTTAAAGAAAGCGGTCCTAATGTTAAGTGTTTTTATATGTGACTCAGTCAATCACTGTCTCTTCTTCTGGTATAACTCTTAAATGGAGTGAGGTCCAGCAAATAAAGGAGCAATGCTCAGCAGTTAGTTTTGTGAAAATAAATGGATTCCATGTGGATGGATTACAGATAGGAGAGTACCTCTGCTAAAGGGGAAGCTTGGGAGCCTGCATATCTTTTCAGATTGAAAAAAGAAGTCTCTGTGGTATTTCTAAGTCCATTTCTCACAAAGGAGTTGGCAATCACAAAAAACAAACATGCTTTCTTTTTTTGATTTTTCTAAAAGAAGTTTCCCTATTTTCTGTCTTTCTGGGGATTCTTCTGGGAAAAGTAAAAAACTGCATGTTACAGGTCAGTAAATCAAAATACACTGCAACAAGCATGTTTTGCTTTGGCAGCGGGGGTGTAGCTGTGAAGGCTGTTCACATATAGAAGCTGCAACTTAAGAGTTTGAATACTTGATACTTGTTGAAACTTTTTTTTATTATTGTTGTGTATTTATCAGAGGTCCACTTTGTCATGTTATGAACAACCTGTTTCACTGCTCTTGTTACAGGAAGGCTATAGGGATGGAATTGAGGCCGGGAAAGAACTTGCACTCCAGACAGGCTTTAATCAAGGTTACAGACAAGGTGCTGAGGTGATGATTACATGCGGCCAGTTCAAAGGAACCCTGAAGTAGGTTGCAAACTCCTTAAGGTCAAGTGTACATGGAGGGTGTGTAAGAGGGGAACACACATGCAAGTNAAAAAAACCTCTCACATTTTAAAACTGTCCAAGGTGAGCAACCAGAGAATTCCCAGATCTTTAAAAGAGGGAATGCCTACCTGGGTGTAGAAGTATAATTTCTAAAAAATCTCTTTCAGTTGCTCTTCCAAAATTGTCTGAATCTACATATTTAAGCTTAATATTTAGTTCTACTGTCTGAATTTTCCCTAAAATTTGATTTATACGTAAATGTATTTATGATTCATAGATACCTTGTCACCTTGCTATCTACCTCCACCAAGTGGAGATCTACATAGATGAATATAATCACTTCTGTTGTTGTTCACTTTTCAGTGCTCTCCTATCCTGGTGTCATTTTAATGGACGTGATTCTGCTTTAAGTATGATAAATAATCTTCTTGATGTGGTTGGAAAGCATGAAGATGATGTGCTTAAGTATCTGAATTCTGCTGAAGAACAGCAACAGCCACATCTTGGACACATTTTAGACTCAGTTCAGGACATGGACCTTAATCACACAGCTGGGACAGAGTACAATGAAGTTAAAGATGGAAAACACGAAGGCTGTGGCAGCTCCAGTGAAAACATTTGTAGGAATAATGGTGCGGTTGATTCCTTGCAGTCTGAGTGCAGCAAGGTAAACCTCTGCACAGATCCTGAAAAGTCAACCCTTGCTTGGGTTAGAAAGCAGACTGTTTGGTTAGTAGAGCAACTGGGCTTACCGCTGGATGTACTCCATCATGTCCAGCAACTGGAACATTAGTTTTTCTGTCTCATGGTACTTAAAACTATCACAGCTGGTTTTGATTCTTAGTTTGTGGTCCAGGTACCGGCTGATGTATCACTTTTGTTTTAGGAAAATATGATTTTGGTGCTTTACAGTAGAAGTAATTTTTGTAAATCTTCATCGTGATTTTGGCTCCTGGCAAAACCCTTCACTTTCAATCTTAAGGATAACATTCACAGAAAGGGGCAATGACTTTAAAGCTTTACAAAGACTTAGTAAACACGTTTCTGTTTTGTGTCAGGAGCTCCCATCTCACCCTCATTTTTTTCTTGCCATCAGTTTGGAAATGAAATGGGTCCATTAAATACCCTTCTAAATTGGTCCCCTCCAATAAGAGAGAATAAATGCTCAGTGCTATGGAACGGGTCAGTGTTTTTGCAGAATAAGCTGCTGTTGATATCCTGTCTGCAAAACAGAACATGATATGCTGCTGATTCCCGGAGTGCTGTGACTCTCTAGTCACCTTTTGTCAAATTAATTGTATTTACCCATGCTGCAATGCACTTCCACTGATAAAAAATACTTTTCCCTCCTTATATAGCTACATTTGTGACTTTTGCTGAAAATACACCATTTTCTTCAGATGCAGAATTGCTGACGATTCCATTGTTTTACTTTTAGACATCTACTCTTATCATGTCGGACCACACTAAGCATGCTTCCAATCTAATGAACATCCTTGTGTTATTTTTGTATTTATTTTGTCAGTTCATCTGGGCTGAACTCTTTCCCACATACCAATAATGTTTTTTTCAAACTCTTCAAGGAAGCCAAGCTTATTCAGTACCTCTTGGAAACACATCAGCCACACATGCCTATTTTTGATTATTTCATATTTTGGTAACTATTCTATATTTGACTTGCTTGCTCTTTGCTTCCCTTAACTGTAGCTGTAAATTGCTCAGGAAGTTTTTTCTTTGTGAATCCCTCTGTTTTACATTAATTAAACTGATTTATAGTAAGTTACCTGTTTACTTGTTGGAAGTTTTTGTAATGCCTTCATATTGGAGACAAAGAAAGTCTAGACATAGGCAAAGTAAGATTTTGAACAGTAAACTATAATTTAATTAAAAAAAATCAGAAAACCATTGCATACTTTGAGGCAAGAAAAATTCTAAGGCAAAAATTCCTTGTTTTTCAGATCCTTGAGTTTACAACATTCTTACTAAAGACTGTTATCGTGTCAGAGTTGACAGACTGTAAATTTGGTTTCCTTTCAGTACCACTCTGCTTTAGGGGTAAGCAGAACTGCAGGTCAGAGTCTTGCATTTAATGCATTTATGAAATAGTGGACAAAGAGGGGTGTCTGCATTAATTGTGTGTATACAAAAATCGTTCAAGTAACTTTTTCTCAATTTATTTAGCATAATGTTGACATGGATAAACATTACTTTTCTTCATATGCATGTGGTGTGTCATAGACTGTATCATGTATGTTAGACAGATTTTTTCCGTATTCTGGTAGAAGAGGATGCAGTGTTGGAAGTTATATAAAACTTTCCTAACTAATTTTTAATTAGTTGTTTTAACTAATTGTAAGCAGTGCCCACTTTTAGCCAACACCAGTAAAGTTTCTTCACATACCTACTTTGATCATTAAATCACCAAAACCTTAAGTTTGTTAAAACTAAACCTGACAATCTCCAATAAACAATGCCAAAGGAATTTGAAGATTATGGCCATTCAAAGACATTAGAGTAACCAGAAGATAATAGAGGAAATTAAGGCCTGGAAAGTTGGAGACTCTCTGTCTGAGAAAAAAATAAAAGAAGGAATAAAGGATGCGGGATTAGCATGAAGAGAAAGAAATCAGTAATTAAGAGGGGATAGAATACTAATTAATGAAGAGAATTATATAAATTAATGTCTTTTTTTACTAAAAATGCATAAATAAGTGAAAAAGTTTTGTATCGGGGTCAGCATTGAGGCTGGAACTCTCTCAGTCATGCACATCTCTTGACCAAGAATAAAGTAATGCCTTACCTTCTAACAATAAAAAAGACAGTGTTAGAGGGAATCTTATTTACCATGGCGATTTTTGAGGTTTTCAGTAACAAGACAAAGGTTAATAGAACAGTGTTAGACTTTACAGATTTGGATGTTTAAAAATGCAGGAATTTTTTTTCAAGGGAATCACTTTTCCATATTTAAAAGTTTGCAAAGAGGAGATACCATTTGCAAATTACTAAGTAGGCTTTATTTTTCCTTATAAAACCATCCATTTTTTTTGTCTATCATATCAGCTTCTATACTAGCTATGGAATTACTTTGCTCCACAAAGTTTTGGTGCATAGTGAGGAGTTACTTTTTTTCCATGTTATCACCCAGAGTTTCCAGTTTGGCTGTAGAGAGACTTTCTTCTGTGCTGTCTGTATTATTTGGCTTCTCTGTCACTACCCAGTTTTGCTCACCAGCCCCAGAAAGGCTTTCTTTGAGACTGTTAGAATCTGTAGCGTGCTCCATTTGTGGTTCAGGTTGTTCCGTGTCCATGTCTTGTGTTTCACTGTCAGCTTTCACCTTGGCAGCGTTCCTGAAAACAGCTCTCATGACAACTGGGACTGACATGCAACTGCAGAAGGAAATGACACATTAGTCACTACTACAGACTTCATCAATTCTTTAAAGTACTTCTGTTTGTAAAACTGTGGCTGATACCTGAATGAAAACCAGCATTACCTCCTTCTGTTTTTGTCTTGTGCAACCTGGTGTTACATTGCAATCATTATATAAACTACATGTGCTGTACCAGAAAAATATGTTGGCACACTGAAATCTAGTGCTGAATCTTTGAAGTTAAGTGTGCAAAGAAGCTTTGACTGAAAAGCTGGTAAAAAAAAAAATCCTAAGGGTGCTTCTAGTGAAAACCAAAAGTAAGAATATTGAAATATATTCGTTCTCGTTGAGATTTATAATTATAATCTTCATGTTTTGTATACATAGGTAGGTACATAACGTGCCTTTTCTAAAACAATATCTATACTGGAAGAGTTTTTTCTCCACTCTTAACCTGGTTCCAAAAATAGTACCTAGTTTAAAATCAAGTTCAAAATCCAGCCTGCATTGAATTTGTTGTCATCAAACAGATAATAGTTGTATACTATCTTACACCAAATCAATTAGTGCTCTTAGACCATGTCTGAATCAGTTTGTTTAGCCTATGTTCATTTATCACAACAACTTGCTCTCTTGGAATTTGTTCAGAAAACATGCCAGAGACAGTGTTGTAGATGTGCCATATACAACTCACCTTCTGAAGAGAAGCACTGATTGCTATTAGGTAGATGTGTAAAAAGACCTTTCCATGCTACTCTAAGTTATGGTAGACATGAGACTGTCATCAGCTACAGTCTTCAGAAAAGCATCTTTATAAAAGGTAAAACTCTTCACTCAATAGTCTTTCCCTGCTTCCACATGCTTTCTACTAGAAAGACTTCATCACTGTTTATGTTTAAAAGTTTTGAAAGAGACAAGACACTGAAGTAATTATTCCCACTATTGTATTACAGCATTTTACTAGAGTGAAGTTTTCCACTTGCTGAGTTTATGGCATTATGAATGCACATGATATTTCCATTAAACTTCCATCTGATGTTCATTCCAGCTGTTATAAAACAAAAAACAAACTGTTATAAAACTAAAGTACTTACCGTTTGACAGCTCTTGCTATGAAGTCATCACTAGAATTTAGAGTTGGATCTTGAGGATTTAAATGAAGGTGACATTGGACTTCTCTAGAGGTTATAACATCAATTACCACTAAGAAGGAACAGAACAGAAAAATGTTTTGAAATACAAACATTGAAAACCATCCTTTCATTCTGATGCTTGAAGAGATATAAGACTGAAGTCAGTGGAAAGAGGTTTGCAGCAATATATTTGCATTACTTGCTTTTCCTTAATATAGTTAAATCAGAAATACTGGAAGTTAAAATTTATTCATTAAATACAGGCCAAGACAAAACAGGACTTGAACATTTACTGTCTGTATTATTCTGAGTACAGAACACATAGTAAGCAGTTTATACACCAGTGTATACACTTCGTGTTTTTCATGGGCTGCACGCTGTTGAGTGGCCCTTACAATGTTTGTAACTGAGAAGCATAGTGCAAGAGCCTAGAAAAAACCAAGTCCCTTGTCAGCTCAAGTAAAGAGGACAGTAGCAATTATTCCACACATACCACAGGCTAAATTCTCTTTCACGGGATGAAGGAAAAAGACAGAAAAGCTGGTGTTCTTGTGTGGTACCACTTCAAAGTAAAGCAGTTCTGAATCATCTAGAAATAAAATTACTGTTTAGTGATATCCACCATTGAAGTTGGACTCTTTTTGGCTGAATTACATGCCAGAATTTAAAAAATATTGATACAATAGTCCAATTATTCATTACTTTGACAACTTAGTTTATGTGCATAGAATGAGTATAGAATTTAAAAAAATACAGTGTTAAGAATTTTTTATCATTTACAGTACTCCACAAGTAATGACAGTTTTGGAAAGGGAGCAGTAAAATCTGTCAACACCCAACTTAGAAACCAGTCTGTCTCTAATACTGTGCCATCACTTCCAGCCACACAACTTACCTTCATTTATATGCTTCTCAGAGACACAGCTGCTAATAAGAGTGTTATATGCCATTTGATGTCGAAGAATCTCTATTACGCCAGGCACACACTTTGGATGGCTAAATGGGACTTTACTGACCAAGGCTCCTGCTAAATCTGATTTTTCTGAGCCCTTGTTTATGAAGTAACAGTGCTTTGGGCAATCTGGAAGAGACTAAGCAACAAATGATATTTCAAGGACTGAAAACAGGAAAGTAAAACTTGATGTTATTAGGCAACTGTCATCAGGCAATCTACAACAAAAATGTTTTTGAAAGATACATTTCTAGCTTGTCCATCATACCTCCACATTTCTAGTAGAATCCTTAGAGGAAGCTAAATGAGATCCACTCTCCCTCCCAAATACATCCAAATTTGGCAGATACACCCAGAGCCGAGTGGTCGGGAGTTCAAATATCACCAATTCTTCCAAGTACTTTTCAGAGCCCTATAGACTATAAAAATGTTAGTGACCAAGATAATAATATCATAGTAATGCTGCTTGATAGCTGTACAAACAGGATAGCAATTTTGCTGGAAATCTCTTGTGGACATCTGATGTTGTTCCAGCCTCCACCCCTACTACTTTTTCTTCCTGCCAGTTCCTTTAAAAGGAATCAATAGTCTCAGTGTAATCTAATTAAGAAATCCCTTTTGTTAAAACAGTGTGACATGCAGCATGATAGAGATCTTCAAAAATACCTTATTGGGACTTGCTCCTCACACTCGTCAATAAGTTTCCTTCTTTTTAAGGCTTTAATGATAAAGTTCTGAGCAATTTTTAGAAGAGAAAAAGTCTGGGTTACACACAGACAAATTTGTATGACTTCAGCAGCCAAGCACACAGTGTTTCATTAATGAGGATGAGAAGCTCACTTACATGAAAGGATCTAATACTGCTTTGTAAATGGTACTATTTCCTAAAGAGCATTTTTGTTGGAATTCTGGGAAACCTACATTGCTTGCTTATGGGGAAATGGTAGTTCAGTGTGTGTCAAATGTACACTATACTTACCACAAAGAAACAGGATTTATTTGTAGACAAGTCTTCACTGCATTTTTCTTTAAGAGTAGACTGAACAATTAGCTCATACAGTGGAGCTTGTTTCAAGCCAGAAATCTGAATTCCTGAAACCAGGTCATTATTTTTATTACAATTAGGTTATGACAGTAGATTATGAAAGTTACTATTAAAAACAAAGCCAATGTTTTGAAAAAACAAAAATATTGATTTTCTTTCTTATTCCCCTTTTTTGCTATTGGGAATTTGAGGTAGAGCATTTAACTTTGCCTGTAATTGTTTTATGTTTCTTAGAACTTTTGTGTTTTGCACTGGTTGTTAAATGTTACACTTGGACTGATAGAACAGAATATATTCTGCGCCAGAAGAAACTTCCTACAGGATTAACACAGGGAAGTAAAAAGCAAATAAGCAATGCATAGTAACAGACGTACTTAGTCTTAAAAAACAACTACAACATGCCTGTGAGCCTCTGTATCTCTTCAATACTGGATGAAGACATTGGAACGGGCTGATGAAACTTCAGAACAAAAAAAGCTGGCAAATCCATGCTGAGTTCATCAGTCAGTTGCAAAAAAGCAGGGCTGCTAGGAAAAAAAAGTTAGAATTAAAGTTGTTTTACAGAAATTGCCATAACAAGGACTCTAGTGCAAGGCCACTATCAGATCCCTACAGTTTATTATGTTCCATACATTTTATGACTTGAGAAAGGTTTTGCTTTATAAATGCAACTTTAATAGTTTAAAACATGGTTAATGTGAAAACTGACAGAAAAGAAAAGTGAGACACAGAAACGTGTGATATTTTTACAAATAATTCTACAGTATTTTAGTTGCTTCAGACTTTCCCTCCACACAGTACTGAGGTAGAGAGAGATGAGGTGTCAGTACCCGTAGTGGGATGACAAACTATTTTGTGTATTTTAGGTGTAGTATGTTTCAGTATATGCTTTCCTTGCTGTGAATCTATGAAGGACTTGCTTGTTGAATACTAGGAAGTTCAGTAATATTGTTCCAGTGGCTCTTTCTGGCTTCAAGTCTATGAATAAATCCATAGTTCAATGCAACTGACACAGTTAAATATGAACACAATACCTTTGAAGTCTATTTGGGAAAATCGTAAAAGCCACAGGTTATAGAGGATGTAGCTATGGAGCATAAAACCGTAAGTAAAACAGAGCTTCCTGTTTCAGCAGAGGCTAAATGTAAGTTATGCTGAAGTCAGTGCCAGTGTCTTGTAAATCTATTTCTGTATTGGCAAGTGTCCAGAGCCTTACTTGTTCTCTCCATCTTGAGGATCTACAATTAATGGAGAAAGAGGCAGTTTGTGGAGTGTATCTGTGCCTTCAACAGTTACAACTGTTTTTGTTCCACATACCTGGGAACCTGAGGGAGAAAGAGAATGGCATTATTTTCCTTATTTTAGTGTATATTAATCCTGTGCATGCAAAATATACAATGGTAAGGACTTGAAAGGTCAGGCCCATCTGACAGCCACAGTGGTGTGGGCAGCAAAGAGAAGCCTGCACCCAAAAGGCCAAAGTTGCCCAAAGATGATAGCAGCAATAGCTCAATCAACAACCAAGAAATGGAAAGTAGTCTCCTTATGGACATTAAAATTGTGCTTAAGTGCATCACATAAACTGTTCTACTAAACCAGAATTTTGCATTTTATTTCTGAGCTTTCAATAATTAACCTTGCTTAATGAAATGGGTAGTAATGAAAAACTTTTCATGTTAGCTATTTCTGCTGAAACAGTAATAGCTTTACCATTATTTAGTTCTGCTTCCAAAACTTGATAGGGAGAAATGTAAAATTCAATGTTCATTGGGGTTCCTGAGGAATAAAAAAATAATGGTTACTACACAGGTCAATGGAGGAAATGTGTTGGATACCTTGACACAAAGGGGAAAAAACCAACACTGTAGATGGGCAGAGGAGATTCCTTGTAGAGTATATCTCTACTTACAATATATGTTCAATATATGTTCTGTATGTCTGTACATTATCTGAGAATACAGACACAATAACTCCCTAGGGTAGGTTTTATTTATAGTAGAGGATCTTTCCTGTACTCAAAGATCAACTATGTAGTGTTACTTGATTACAATTATTTGAATTCAGAAAAGGGGGGGGGAAAGGGAGAAACGAAAAAAAAGAAAAAAAAAATCACCTCCAGTTCTTGGCACCAGGTGTCCTACTTTTCCATTAAGTACTTCAGTAACTCTGTTTAGATCCTGTGTTCTATTTCAAAACACATTTTAATTAGTGTTTCCTGCATTGCAGTGCTATCTAGGCTAATGTAATTTCTAATTTGTATCCTTAATCAAAAGAAGACAATGCTTTCTTAGAAGAAGATTGTATATCCAATATGTCCACCTTCTAAAACACCACAACTCCACACATGCGTGATTCCTGGGACTTGGGCTTCCACTTTCCTTGTATCTGAGCTGTTTCATGTTGCACTTTGGTGTGCTATTTACCAGAAATGAAGGGGGTCAAAAATATTAGAGTGGCAACTGGTTGAGCAAAGAATGAAGAAATAACCTGGAGAAACTAACTTGAACAGAACCAGTCTATGACTTCAAGTGTGTTCATACGGCTGAACATATACCCATACATTTATATAGCTGTGTACTAACTCTGCAGTGCATTAACTTACAGCATAGATGGGACAAATAATCTGTTTTATTTATAAATAATATTTACTGAGGTATCAGTGACCAGTGAGGATACAGCACATTAGTTCATAGTGTTATGCTTCATAAGGGAAAATTGCAAAAATAATCCAAGAGAGTGTTTCAAGTTACAAGAGGCCATACCTGCTAAGGTATGTATGTATGTAACTTAATAGGCAAGATATCAGAGAAGATATTTCAATAATTCAGAAGGCAAGCACTGCCCTCAACTCCAATTTATTGAAAAGAATGAAAATCCTTCTACAATTACTAGAAGGTTTAGGAAACTGCTCCCCATCTATCTATAATCCTACCCTTTAAAAAGAGAAATGAGAAAAGGAAGGAGGAAAGCTGGCATCCACTACTCCTGATATAAAACCTGAGGACAAATTGAGATACTCAAACAGCAGAATCCTGAAAGGTCTATTTTACTTCTGCCACAGGGAGATCTAAACATGACTGCTGACTTTCAGACACACTGTTTGCTCCCAGTGAGTGGTCATATGCACACTCCACCAAGCTCTGTAAGCAACCAGTCTCCCAGGAAGTCCCTTAGATAAAGCATAGGAGTTCAGTAGATTGTCTGGTTTGGTATGTCTGGGGTTGATATTCAGGCTTCAAGCCTGATATAAGGCTTGAAGCTTCCCAGTGGGAGAAAATCCATTAGCCTTCTACATCCTGCTCTATAATTAGATGAGTTAACTTGTTTTTTAGTGAAATGAGTGGGTGTGGGTAGAGGTAAAGGGACAAAGACATAGACTATAAGTTACCTGTCTAGAAGATACATTGAATAAAGGTCTTTTTCAAGGGCCTGCAAAGCAAGATATCCCTTAGCTTTCATTTCGCTGGAAAAAAGAAAAGACAATTTTTTGTAAGTAAACGAAAGTTAGGCTATGAATTTCAAAAGCTTTTGAGTAAAAATTAACTGCAACCTGTTTCCTGGAATTTGATACATATTTGACAGGTCTTCTAGAATCTTGCCAAAGGCATCATAGTTCTTCATCCTAACAAAAAGAAATAATGGCTATCATACTACTAAATGAGATGGAAAATAACTCTTTTATACATAACTTGCTAGAAAAGGCAACATTTCAGAGTGACAGTGGCCCGCTCCTTATCAGATCAAGTAGCAAGCTGAGTTTAAATTTTCTTAGAAGATACCAGAAAATGCGAACCTTTGGTTTTGTTGCAAGAAGCACTGTAATTATAGCTGAAACTGGCACTTCATGAAATAGGCACTACTGAAAGGAATAAATGTACACAAAACACAAATATTGCAGATCATCAGCTGCAAAACACTTTTCCTGATGTTCCAATAAAGCTAGTCAGGTACTACTACTTCCCTAAGACCATGAATGTGTACATTGCTCTTTTCATTAAAATATCAAAATTGTATTAATGTTGCACTTCACAGCACCATGTGAGACAGACCTTAAATATAACTGATAGATACATCAATTAAGAAAAAATGAAAAAAAAAAATGGGACAAGTGGCTTGGTTTGTAAATGAATGGTTCAGGCTGCTCAAACCCCAGAATTCCTACAAATTTTGACTTGGTCTGACAGCCTGCAGCTGTGTTCAGGCTAACCCACCAGGTATTTACTCACTTGCTTAAATAGATTTTACATGAGTTTTACAAGTCTGACTAGACTCTGGTGCTGCAGTCACACAAATAGCTCAAGACTTTCATTCCTATGCAGATGTGGCACAAATGTGATTCAGCAGGGACAAAATAAGCCTGCCTGAACTTTGACACTGGGACAAACTTTCAAACCTGGAACCTAAACAAGTCACTCAGCTCTACTGTGTCTCTTTCCTGTTAGACTAGTGGGGATGCAGGAAAAAAAGGAGGGAAGCAGGTATGTGTGGTGCAGGAACAGATACAGCACCAGCCTGTGCATTAGCTAGCTGGTTCATCTTAATTTTATAGTTGCTTTGAGACTCAACAGGAAACATTCCACACACAACGAACTGCCTTACAACCAAATAAAATACTGCACCAAGAGGTTTAGAAGGGATACTTGTGTTTTGTGACAAATCTTAACAAAACCAGGAAGGCAGAGAAGTAGCACCCACAGTACCAGTGGTAACTATATGCCAGTGCTCAGAGACAAATTGCTAGCATTAACATTACTAGAAGTCAAAAAACTAGGAAAATGCAAGTTCAAGCTTTAAGTCATAGCTGTTTACACCCATAAAGCTAATATAACTTCATTTCTAAGGAAAAAAGAGGGCTGGAAAAACTGATGATGAATAATATAAAAGAGAGATGAAACACCCAAGGTCAATGATTATTGTTTCTCTTTTTACCTTCCCTTTCTATTATTCAGCCACAGTATTCAAATAAGAATCCAATTTCCTAAATATACTCATTATTATTGAAATCTGGAACCTCAATCATATTCACTGAAGAACTTATAAATAGACTTTTAAAGTAGTGGCCTGACCTGGAACAGCAACTATTCAGACAGAACAAAACATGGTAATAACAAAGATATATAGTGCCCTACTGCTATATGAGAAAATTAGGGTCACACCTCCCTCTATGTATTTGCAAAGAAACTCAGGCCATGTGATACCACCTTGCTTTCATTGGTGTGAGAGAAGCCTGAAGGACATGCAGTTAAAGTATATGCATAAGGACAATACAAAGACTATTTAGTATTTAATGGAAGCAGGAGAGGAAAAGTAATACCTAGTTTGTATCTGTAAATCTGCTAGTTCTGAATTGTCATCATGAGTCCATTACCAAAACTATGGGAACACGCAGTTCTATAATTCTTGCAATCAAGACAAAGGCCAGTATTCCAAGGCTGTGTTTGACTGGCAACTAGAGCCAGTGTATTGGGGATTACTCTTTACCCTTGCTCCATTGAAGCGGATGCATTCAGTGGAATGACTTGAGAAATAAATTATGCTCAACCTGGAATATCTTTTCAAAATTGTATTTTCTGCAGTTTTAGCCTTCAATTTAAAAATTTGAAGCAGGTAATAATAGTTATGGTGGCAACTAACTTCCAATATGAAGGATTGGAACCAACTATCCACAAAAAATGAAATCCAAAATGGTCAGTTCTTCTGCTGTTTACTGGATTTATATTATTGTTCCCTGACTCTCTTTCCTTTTTTTTTTTCCCCTCTTCAGTTTTTACACTAGAATGGTTCTAGCATCAGGAATTCCTTTCCATTCAACATGAAACCTTATACATGATTCTTTACCTTAGAAGTTGGACCAAGTCATCACAAACCTACAGGAATAAGAGACAGGAGTTTGATCTTTCTTTAAGTTTGTGACACAACCCTTATAAGCATTTCATTAGTAATGACAAGCTTGATCCCCATTACTTTTAAGTAACTGCATGGTTAGCATAAAAAAGCCACCCAACACTCAAAACCAAGACTAGCAGTGCAATAGTTAAAAAAATATTACTATAATAATTGGAAGAACACAGGCTCTGTGAAAGAGGGTAAAATTAACAGAAACAGTTTGTTGATAAACTCTTTCAAAAAAAAATGCATCTTGGCCACTTTTTCTTTTATTGGTTGTGCTAGAATTCTCTGAATATGCATTTTCATTCTAATGATATTGTCCAGCACTCACTGATCAACAGATCTGTGCTGGATAAATTAACAATTTGAAATTCCAGAGCTGACTTCAACTAAAAATAATGGACAAAATTAACTCCAAGGTAATGTAATAATTTGGATACTCACTGACAAAAACCAGAGTTTATGCTCCCCAACCCCCCCACAACAGCTTGTTGTTATATCTTTGATTTGAAGGATTGTCTGTAATTATGCTACAGCTGCAGAACATGATATGTGAACTTCAGGGTGATATTCTGTGAATAATTTAATAGAAATTTTGCTAGAAAAACATCCCCACTAGTAGAAATATATATACTCCTAAAGAAGGTAGAATAAAAAACAGAATAGCTCCAAGACATCCATTGAGAATATGCATTGCACTACACCTTGGCAGGAAAGTATTTTAAACCCCTGTAACTTACTGTATACTGGTAACACTGAAGCATGAAAATAAAAATATTTATGCATGATACCACAAAATTCCTGGAAGGTGGGCCAGTCAGCTGACTTTTACTGTAATGCTTAGCACTAGAGTATTTAGTATCTGTAACTGAGTTGTAAGTTTAGGTGAGAGATTAAGATGCCTAAAGAGGTAGCTGGTGTCATGCACAGGCTTTGACAGTGTGACAAGACCAAAAAGAAGTCAAAGTCTTTCTGACATGACAGCTGGAAGCCAGGTGGGAAACTACAGGGTCATGAGAGACAGAGAAAATTAATTTTACCACAGGAGCTTCTTCAAAGTGAGCCAACTTTACATCCATCACATCTCCATCCTTCTCCAGCTGAATTTCTACATAAAACATCATTGATGTTATGTAGCAGGCAGTCCCACTGGGGCCAATGTGAACAGTGAGTCTGAGAAAGATGAGAAAAAGGGAAAAAAAAAAGCTTGTATATATAAAAATTCTGTCACTTAAAAAAGGAAATTAGTATAGTTCACTTGGTTGTGGGAAGAGACACCAGGGATGCTTCAAAAATAACTCTTCCTCGCTTCAGCTTCTGAAAACTATCCAACCAGGCATGCATTTGTGCTCTGCTCTTTGCATTATCATGTTGGTCTGCTCAAAACTATCCACCTCAGTGTGCAGCTTTGGGATGTAGGCACTCATGTAGGCCTCTTTACCCAACAACCTCCTCCACAAAGGGCTAATCAAAATAGGCAAATACACTCCATTGGAATACTGAGCTAAAAAATATTATTGACAAGCCATCCAGATGGTATTCCTCTCTGGACTTGGAGCCATGCTTGCTCATTTACATTTATTCATAAACAAACTTACCCTTTTTGTCTGGATAAAAGTTCCAACATGTTCATCACAGAAAACATGGATTTAGCTGCAAAAACCAGAAGTGCAATTTAATCAAACTGCAATGATCAAGATTTAGAACCAGTATTTTCTTGCTTTAAAGGATATTATTTAGGTAATGAGAAAATTGTATCTCTTGAATGACTTGTTATTAATGACAACTATTATGATTAGTAAGTGCTGTGCTGGGTAGAAAATATTCTCAGGCTTTAAGAATAGCTATAGCCTGAAGGTTTAGCCCAAAGACAAGTGGCAAGTCTCTTGTCTCTTATCCACCTGTGTGTTTGCACATTTGACCTCTTTGTGAAGAACACCGATAGAGAAGCATTGGTAGATTCTATACAATATTAAAATATATACTTTGAGTTTATCCCACAGCTCATTACCATTTAATGTCCTTTCTATCTTCTCCATGCAAGAAAGCAATAGACCATCTGGAGCATTACTGACAGGCTTTCGAAGTGGGTTATCCTAGCACATTTGAAAACAAGAGACAAAGAAAGATTCCTTAAATTACTAGTTAAGAGACACAGCACACAGATGCCCCATACAACAAGCCCTGGTTATTTGTTTTTGTCAAACACAGAGGTTACCTGCGATTGGAGCTATCTCTGAAATACCAGCACTGAATGGATTTGTGAAGACATTATTGTGCAGTAATTACATACCAGATGCTTTTGGAGCAAGGAGGGGCTTTCCATTCCCCTGTCTTTTGAGCTGATCACTAGATGTGTCAGCTAATTTCACTGTGAAGCTAGAGATAAACTAAGAAAACATTTGTGTTTTTATTTTAGAAAAAAAACTGTCTGGCCGAACAGATCAGTAAGTGCCACAGGAGTACTTGGTTAGATTAGGATACAAGTTTCAGCTGAAGATACTTCAGTAGCAAGCAAACTCTCCCAGTTTCTCTTCAAGCTCTTAGGTGAAAACTTCTCAAACTTCACACTTCAATTAATAAGGAACACTCACTGCTGAAGAGTTTTCACTTTGTTTAAACCCAGGACATTGTTTTCAGAGTAAGGCTTGAGTTAAGCATTAATAAAAAGAAGCCTGGAAACAAATGGGAATTTTTATAGTGAACTCACAGCAGTTGTGCTAATCTGCTCTTTATGAAGATGATTCTTAAGTTAGCTACTGGAAGGGCAGGAAGCATGGAATGACTTAAGGTATATCACAGCAGCAGAACATATAGATAGCAGATTTCACACCAGTTTCTAAAATACAATGTCCTATAGGCAATAAATTGTCTTTACATACCATGAATATGGTAATGATAATGAATGGAAAGTAACCTCAACTGGTAGACAATCAGTTAGCACTCCTGAATAATCAGTCAGTAACTCCTGAATAGCTAAAACAATGCAAGAAACAATCCCTAAAGTGTTAAAATTAGGCAGCAAATTTTTATAATTGTCCTAAGAAAAATAGGAAACCAGGCTATATTAGGCACCAGGTTTTTCTGGGGGTTATCTGGTTGATTTTGGATTGCATGGATTTTATTTGGTTGGTTGGTTGGTTTTGCTTGTTGTTTTTGAAAGTCAAGCAATTTTTTAAATACCTTGGAAACATACTTTTATAACACGTATCCTTCTCTCACCTAACCTGTGACTCTTACCATGCAAAAATAAACAAGTTTCAGAGTTTCAGTCCATGGCCTTTGTTGGTATTTTAAACGCAACTGTTCCATTAAAGCATTTGTAGAAATAGCTGTCAAAACACCTGAAAAACACGTCAAAATGTTCTAAATATAATGACATGTATTTACATTGGCAACCAGAAATGCTGGAGGAGGACAAATGTAAAACCTTGCTAAGGTCATAGACGTCTTCCTTCAAAGAAGGAAGTAATAAAATGTTTTACTTGAATGTTGCGCATACAAACATCTAGTTTTTGTAAGATTTTGTCAGAAAAAGAGTAGGGGGAGATTTGAATAGGCAAGTATTCTCAATATTAAATACAGATATGCAGCCCAATCTTCAGTTTGTTAAACAATTAAGCTTTCTTTATCTATGCACAATTTCATATGTGTATTCTTAATAAATACCAAGGCTTTGCCACAGACTTGAGATATCCAGATACACCCACGCAGAGCTCATTAAAGCTTATTTTATTAGAGATCATTTTTTATTATGAGGGTGTAAAGCCATTGGAACAAGTTGCTCAAAGAAGTGGTGCATGCCCATCCCTGCGAACATTCAAGGTCAGGTTCGACAGAGCTCTGAACAGCCTGATCCAGTTAAAGATATTCCTGCTGATTGCAGAAGGGTTGCAGTAGGTGGTCTTTAAGGATCCCCTACAACTCAAATTATCCTGTGGTTTTGCAGAGGATAATCTCAATGCAGGGGTGCAACTTCTTT
>VWZS01008794.1:35136-46944 GCA_013397075.1 Rhabdornis inornatus | reverse complement strand
TTTTTTTTTTTTTGAGGGGGGGAGATAGCAAGGAATGGGAATGGGGCTGGGAGAAGGAGTATATTCAGTCCATCATCTGTCTTCTTAGAAATATTCCTTCTGGCCTTACACAGAATCCAGATGGACAAAGAAAGTATTTTGCTGAGATGTGATACTTCCATAACCATTACTTCCATCAGGAGAAAAACAAGAGTGAATTTCCTAATTCACTCATCAGTCATTAGTCTGAGACAGGTAGGGAGACTACAAAGTTATTAATGAAGAAATTGAGTCCTGCAATGTGCCAACCACTTTGCTCTGCCCCAGAACCAGAAGAAATATTACAAAGGGCTTCTTTGACTTAGTGGGCACAACAGCTACGGAGATCTGGCCCCTCTGAGCCAGAGGCACTGCATGGGGAAAGAGAGATGGACTAGGAGAGGGATATCTATACATTTTGCATACACCAAGGAGGGATAGTGAGAAGGGACTGGCAGCTTCTTCCTCCTGCAGGGAGGATGACAGAACAGCAACCACGGTCCCCTATAAATCAGGCCACTTCAGCCAGCTGGAGGAAGGGGAAGCAGTGGACCCCAACCAGCTCTTGCAAGCACACTTACTGGGAACATGTCCCCACTCACCCATGCCTTCAGACTGATAGAAGGGCTGCAACCCACCCATAGGTGCTGTGCAAGGCAAAAGTCTTGCTCCTTCAAAAAACTGGTCCCCAGGGATTGGTGTTTGAAGTTGGGGCTTGATAACCTCAGCAACATCACCTCTGCTACTTTTTACAAGAGGTACCCTGCTAGCCATGTCCTTCCACATCTAAGGCATAATGTCTATCCCCATCTTTTCAGAAGCTGTAGTATTCTCAGAGACTGAATTTAACTTTTAAAAAGTGGACAGAGGCAGGGGGAGGTGTGATAGTAACAATCACTCAGCAAAGCACTCCAAAAGGGTTTTTTTTAGTCTTGCTTTTTAGTGAAGGGAGTTTTAAAAAAGGTATTGGTAGTGTTTGCATTGTATTTGTACAAAAATTTTTATATTTTGTGGCCACCTCAGGTTGCAGTCTGCTTGTACACGGGAATCAGTGCACAAGGGCAGTGTGAGGTTCAAGGGTTAATCCTGGACCTTTGTACAGGCACTAGCTCAAAATGTACAGGCACTAGCTCGAAATACACTTGAGAATGTCAAGGTCTACAGCAAGAAGAGCGTATCTCCTATGTAAACCCTGGGTGGCACTGTTTCAGGATACCTTACAGCAAACCTGCTTTCAGCTGTTATCCGTCATGCTGCAATGCCTGAAATAGTATCATACCACATAAAATAGAGTATTTTTGACTTGTATGTAGAAACTGGAGTAGAAATTAAATAGTCCATTGGCCTCACTAAGATTACAGAAAGAAACTAAGCATGTCAAAAAGTGGTATTTGTCTCCAGACAGGAGTCAAGCATACTAGTTAGAGAAAGTGAATGCAGCTAAGTGAGTTAAATATATTTGTGCTTCAGCTTTTACAAAGGAGGTGAAACGTGATCAAGTAAATTGATGATGTAATTCCACACTGGTGGTAAATCACACTTCTGTAAAATTATTAGTTTGGTGTATGGTATTAAATATTAATTTACTTTTTAACCTGACATTACCAGTGACCATAGCTATAATCATAGCTATAATCATGAGCTTTACCTGCTAATTGGTGCATGAATTTAAAAATATGTTTTCAGTATTTCTGGGGAGTCATTTTAGCGTAGGTTTGTTTAACAATCTATTGAAATGTTTTCTGCTGAGCAAGAACATGTACTATGGTCCATGTAAAGTAGGTTGCCTCAGTCCAGATGATAGGAATGGGTATGTGCAAATATGACATACCATAGCCTGGTAGTGCTTAATATTTTTGTAGCATTTTTCATAAGTGTTTGTTCAGAGTCTTTGGAGCCTCTGTGATCTTGACACTAACTCCAGTGGTTTGATCATGTCCCAAATAAGCAGAAAAGTAAATTACTTGCTGATTATCTTGAAGACAACACTTCCAAAATAATGGAAGGAAACATGCCATGGCTTATCTGGTCTGCATAATAGCTGTTCTGCAAATAAACAGAGGACTTCAGGTTTAATTAGTTAAAGTACAGTATGGCTGATAATTTTCAAACAAAAAAAGTCTTTTCCATTGTGCTCAAATGTATGTATTTAGGTAAATGAATTTGCATACTTTTTCCAGAATAGAAATAGTGCCAGAGTTTCATAACAAGACAAATATTCCAAGACAATTATTATCCTTCACATAAAATTGTGAGATTGTAAAAAAATCACACATGAGAAACAGAAGCCTAGGAATTGTCAGAGAGTTCCTCAAAACAAGGTGCTGTTCCAGTATTCAGAACCATCATATCGAATTACTGCACTCGAGAGAAGAGTTAAGAGTGATGAATAATAAAAATGTTCTAATTATAGCTTCTCAGGCATATTAAATACACAAACGTTTAACTGGGTCTGTTCGTGGAATAAAAAAACCCCAACAACTGGACATGCGTTATCATGAGTATAGAAAATAATCCAAATTACTGCATGAATCCTGCATGCCCACCTGCTCTGGATTACACTCTCTTTGACTGTTCATGAAAAGCTGCTGCTGAAAGAACCTTTCCTGAGCACAGTTACTTAAGTTGTCCCCTGATTAAATCCTCTTTTGCTCTCAAATAATTGCAGGTTCTCTTATTCCCTTTTAAAGGGTAAAACAGGTATGCTTCTTCAGGCATATCTTTCGAGAAATTAATTATTATTACTACTTGGCTGATTTTTGTCATGGTTGTCTGCATCTTGCTAAATTCCTGACTCTGTAATATGCTTCATAATGCATGGCCTGGGCACACTGTGTTTCATATGAAAATAGCATTTTCTAGTTTCATAGTTCTATCATTTTTGATTATTTTTCCATTTCATTGAATGGTAATTTGTTTTTCTGAGAAATAATCAACATATTTCTCATTCATATTCTTGCATTAATTAATTTTTTTTTTTCACTGAAGACACTCTAGATTTATTATAGAACATAAGACACCTTGGCTTACTGTTGATATATTTTAGTGACATAATTTCAGAAAATATTCCAAGTGTTCCATAATCAGTGCAATATTGGTGGGGTTTTTTGGTTTTGGTTTCTTTTGGCACACTGGGGGTTGCTTTTTTTCTATGAATCCTATATCTAGTCTTGATTCTTTCTTCTCTAAATAATAAAATCAAAATAAATCACCAGCAATATATCTTCACTGGCCTGCATCCTGCACTTTATTGGAATTGCACCTTTCCAGAAGCCCTCAGCTGAACTGCTGACCAGAGAAAACAGTAGCTACATAACAGCCCACAGTAAGTCTAAATACAGAATTGGGCAGTCTGTGGAAAACCAGTGGTTCCTGTTAGAACTGCAGGATGTGTAAGAGATGTTGCTGTAATTACAAGGTCAGGGCTAGAACTGTGTTCTTTCACAAATGCCATGGGATTTTAGAGTGATCAGCAGTGACAGAGCTATAAAATGGGCATGTAAGTGGAACATGAATCAGTGTTTACAAAAAATGATGAGCATTCAAACAATTCCTTTATCTATCCTAGGTGCTCTTCTGTCTAAGGCAGGATGGAAATGCTGCTTAACTTTTATGACCTGTGGTTTACTCTGATATGGTCTATAGTTCATGGTTTTTAACCCATAAAAACTACAGTGTGCTTTGTCATCATTCCTTCAGTCTCTACATCATCTCCACAGATGCAGAGTGTGACTATTTAGCTCCTGCAAGTAACATCAGAATGCTGGTGGCTGCATTTTATTTCACAACAGCCAAATAGACTGAGCCAGTTTTACTTCACAACTTACCGAATAGCACTTCTAACACTTAGTCTGAGATACTTAACATTGGCAGGCTGACTATTTCCTGCTCCTTCACTGAAAGTGATTAAGATTATTCAAAGCCAAAGGCTGCACAGACAAACATCAGAGAAATAGGTTCATAGCAAATGACCATGGATGTAGAAACACATTGACACAGACAGGGCATAGCTTTACCTCACAGTCAAGACATGGCTAACATTTGTTTTCTGCTTGACATTAGTATTATAATCTCCAAGTAGTTCTTGTCTAAATCTTTTTCCAAAGGCCCTAGATCCATGTGTCCACAATTTAAATAACCCTCATGAACAAACATGTGAAGGCTGCCTTTTCTCTTTACAAGGTTTCATAGGACACTGTGATAGCTATTCATAACTGAACATTTGTTGCTTTTTCTACATCTCTTATCTTCCCAAGAGTCTTCTGATCATTTTTATAACTAAAATCAGGTGTTGCACCATCATTCATGTTCTTTACTGACATCAGTCAGCATGAAATCAATGGAACCAATCACTTGAGAGCTGCCACAGCTCTCCCTGAAGAGAGACATAAAGTGAATGTAGCTGACATATAATCTGCATAAAATGGCAAAATTAGTAATACCCATACTATGCTGAAGGTCTACATTGAAAATGTTACTGGTAGAAGATGGGGGTGGAGGAGGAGGGAAGGAGAAGCAGCAGCTAAGAATTAGTTGAGGAGTTGAAAATAAGGATGAGATCACTGAGGTAGAGAAGAGGTGTAATATAAAAAGATAGTAATTGTGCTTAAAGGAGCTTTCCACCAGTGTGTCTCAAAGCTAACCACACAGGAGCCAACTTATTATCTTGTTTTTCCAGACTGGGATGCAGAGAGATGGGGATAGGAAGTGACTCCTGAAACACTGGCCACAGAAGTAGAAACCAGACTGCAATGTGCAACTCTACTCTAGCACATCCCCATTAGAAGAAAGAAGGAAACCAGCAATGAAAGAAAGAGGTGGAGAAAGGGACTACAAAATCACAAGAAAAAGACATGGAAAAAGAACATGATATAAGTATGAAGCCATATCAAGTACGAAAAACAGAATTAATAGGAAAAAAAAAAGATATGAAAAGCAGAAAATACATAAAAATGAAAATATTAAATAATTATATAGACAACAGTAAAATTTGAAAATTATACAAAATTTTGTGTTATTTTAATAACAGAAAAGTGAGAGGAGTTTAGGTCTACTTTAAACCAATATTGGTTTGGAAACGATTGTTCAGCTTAAGGGTTCTGATTGAATATATATAAGGATATGGATTATATAACATGCAGACTGAAAAAAGAAACCACACTCAGTGGCAAATACTGATTTCAATAAAATAGCATGTGGGAAGGACACATTTTTCAGGAAAGGCAATACCATAAAGGAGCTCAATCCCAACAAATGCCAACTGAAGATATTACAGCGGTGCCATGCAGACAGGAACTCCATATAAAGTACACATTTTACATTATTCTGTGTTGGTTAAACAATTTGACACTGCTTTTCATATCTTATGTTTTAAAATTGAAGCTAATTAAGCGATGAAGACTTGTTATAAATACATGCAATACACATTCAATTATACATTTTAATGCTTTTATATTTTTAGACACTTGGTAATTTCTTAATTATGTTCTTAAAAATGTTTTTGTCCATTCTTATATATTATGAACCAACTTTGCTGTAACCCTCAACTCTCAGATTTCCAGATTCCTAGCCACCTACTAGAATGATACAATTTGTCCCAGCTCTGATGAATGACAAGATGAATGACTGCAAACTCATCATTACTCATTTATTCAGGTCACTTAACCTCACTTAACTTTCTCTATAGGGATGACACATTTGGGGATGAACCTTTTCAAACTGGTAAAAAAGCTGTAAGTGTTAAGAACCCTGACTAGCTCAGATGGAGTACTAAGAATATTGTCATTTGGACAGATAATAGAGCTAAGGAAATGCAGGTATCTCATTACTCAAAATCTTATTACAGTCATCCCACTATAGGTTTTTTTAGGGTGTATATATTTGTTTGCAAGTGTAGGGATACACATGTGACAAGTTTGTAGGCAGACACAGATGATGTGAAGCTTCTGGAAAGCTAATAGATTAAGATGTCCTTGCACAGAGCAAGAATAGAAGGAACAACTGTCCACACAACCTCTGCATGTATGTTCATTTGTAGTGTTCAGAATCTGTACTGCATTGCATATTTATTTATCTGCACACATCACAAAAACATTCCCCACGTTGTATGTGCTGAAAAAAGCATAAAGAAAGACTGTGCCTACCTACAGAGCTTAACCTCTAATTGTAAAAAGTAGATAAAACCTGGGAGAGACTGGCCAAGAGCAGAGCAAATTAGTGACACTGTGAGGGTATGCTGTAGTTCAACCCCAGCTGGCAACTAAGTACCTTGCAGCCCCTCGCTCACTCCCCTGCAGAAGGGTGGGGGGAGGGCATGGAGAACCAGAAGGTGAGAAGGCTGGAGGGTTGAGATAAAGACAGTTTAATAGGGAAAGCAAGAGCCACGCGCTGCAAGCAAAGAAAACAAGGAATTAATTCACCACTTCCCATAGGCAGGCAGGTGTTCAGCCACCTCCAGAACAGCAGAGCTCCACCACGTGTTAGTTGGGAAGAGGAATGCCATCACTCCAAATGTCCCCACTCTTCCTCCTTCTTCTCCTGCTTTTTACTGCTGAGCATGACACCATATGGTATAGGTCATATAGCACATCCCTTTGACCAGCTGTGGCCAGCTGTCCCAGCTGTGTCCCCTCCCAGCTTCTTGTGCACCCCCTGTCTCCTCTCTGGTGAGACAGTGTGAGAAAAGGCCTTGAGACTTGTACAAGCACTGTTAAGCAGTAACTAAAACATCCCTGTGTTATCAACAGTGTTTCCAGCATAAATCCCAAGCATAGCCCCACACTATCTACTGCAAAGAAAATCAACTCTACCCCAGCCAAAACCAGCACAGAGTAGAGCTAAGATTATATGAATTCCAATCCAGTAGTCTGTCACTTAAGGCCTGGAGTTGTACTGCCTAACAGCAGGCACCAAAATAAGCTTCGTCACATCAGATTTTCCTGCTAGTTTTCAGAGAAAAACAGGCACAGAGGGAGATCTGACCACCCCCCCCACCAGTAGATGCACCACCGCCTCAAGGCAGCCATCACTCTCAGTTGTGTGAAGATTTGGGAGCTACATCCCAAATCTGCCCTTGAGCAGGACAGTTATATACTTCAAGAGTAGTATGTCCTTAAAACCTGACTATTCCTTACACAAAAGCACAGAGGAGCACATGAAGTTACAAACTTGAGAAGTATGAGTATGTTAATAATTAGCCAAGTAGTTGTTTAGCATATTCTTCACTCATTGTTACTGATGTTTTCTCACAACTGATACAAACTGAAGGTGGGTAAAAGATTCTAACTCTTTCCTTTTATTAGGGGTGGGTGATACTCCTCAGAATACATGTGGATTTGGGCTGGGTGATTTCTTTTCAACTGGCCCGCTACTTAGAAACTCTATTAATTCACAAATACATTTTATGCACCCTTATGCTTTAGTAATAAAATGTTGTCTAATAAATTTTAAAACATTTGTACCACCAGCCTAAAAGAGAAGAAATTAACCATAATACCAGGAAATCCTACCTCCATGTATTGATTTCAGTTCAGCAATACTTCACAACACAAAGGCCCACACACCCACAGACCCAGCAGATGCCAGGGTAATCAATTCTGGGCTGAAATAGGAGGGTGCCCTCAAGAACAAGTAAGTGGTTTTGTTCATTTTCTCTTTTGTCCCTTCAAAAAATTAAGTCTCCCACTGGAAGATTTATCGAGCACTTGAAGGAAGAATGGATGTTTTATGCATGATAAGATGGTTTTCTAAAGAATGTGGTTCATTTATTCATGTCAACAGAAATTTAAGATAAAATTACAACGTTAAATTATGCATACTTTAAATATAAATTGTGGGCTACTAAATTTGTGTTAAAGGGAACAAGTATTTTTTGCTCTGTGGGAATGGAAGTTGCACATCAATGTTTTTCCCAAATACTCAAACATGTTTTGTCTGACATGTCCATTGTATCTTTAGTTTTTTTAAATAAACGAAATCTCTGTCAGTTGATTTCTTAGTTATATTAAGGTACATAATGCAAGTACTACTAGCACACAATTAATTACATCTCTACCTAACTATTCTTCATAATTTTTCCCTTCAAGAATTTTACGTTTGCAGAACTGTATTGGCACATATGCTAATACGTAACAAAGGACATTCATTACCTACACCCTTTATAGCCACCTTGCAAATGTCTACTACACTGCCTGTATGGCTTTAGGTACCTGTTGCAGCATTTAAATACCAGAGAGTGATTCAAACCTCTTGTTGCCTTGGGCTGCAAACCCTAAATTCTTATACAATCATTGCGTAGTTGCAATACCTACTGTCCTCTGACCAGTTGCTCTCTTATGCCGAGGAGCCAGAGCCACGCTGTAAAATATTCCAGGTGCTCCAGAGATGCTCTCACTCTGGTCATTTGTTAGCAATTGAATAGGAATTATTAATTTAGTGCATTTTCATGGAAATACTTCTTTTAGTTTTGGGTTAAAGAGCTCATTTATTCCCATTTGGTTTAGGTAAGGTGCCAGGGGACACATCCAAGCAAAAAATGAAGGGTATAATATAAACTGTTTTTTACTGCATTACAACATGCAGTTTGGGCCACAAAACAAAAATTAAAAATATTTTTTTTTTTGTCTTAAGATAGCTCTAAAGAGAGATTACAAGGACAAAGACCACATTCATTAACAAGCAGGACGGTGTAAAATGGGGATGAAGTCCCTCCCACTGTAAAGTGAAGAGCAGGTTCAAGACCACCTGATGAAACTGAATAGCCACAAGTCTATGGGGTCTGATGAGATGCATCCCAGGGTCCTGACTGAACTGATTGATGTTGCCAAGCTACTCTACTCCATATTTGGAAAACCCTGGCAGACAGGTGAAGTCCTCAGTGACAGGAAAAAGAGAAACATCATTCCTATTTTAAAAAAGGGGAGAAAGGAAAACCCAGGGAAGTACATGCCAGAGATCAAGGGAACTACATACCAGAAACCTTCCCTTTCCTGGGAAGACTGTGGAGCAGATACTCATGGAACAGTGTTAAGCACATACAAGACAAGGAGATGATCCAAGACAGCCAGCATGGCTTCACTAAGGGCAAATCATGCCTGACCAATCTGGTGGCCTTCCATGATGGAGTGACAGCAACAGCTGACAAGGGAAGACTGACATGCCAAGTACCTAGACTTCTGTAAGTCCTTCCTCAAGGTGGTACCACATGACATCCTTATCTCCAAATTGAAGACATGGATTTGATGGATGGAATATTCAGTGGATAAGGAATTGGCTGGATGGATGCAGCCAGAGTTGTGGTCAGTGCTCTTATGTCCAGGTGGATGCTGGTGATGAGTTGTGTGCCTCAAGGGCCCACCTTGGTATCAGGGCTCTTTAATACCTTTATCAGTGACACTGTCAGTGGGACTGAGTGCACTCCAGCAAGTCTGCAGACCCATGAAGCTGAGTGGTGCAGTTGGCACAACAGAAGGAAGAGATCCTATTCCAGGGGACAAACTTGAGAAGTGGGCCCATAGGAACCTCAAGTTCAACAAATCCAGGTGGAAAGTGCTGCACCTGGGCCAGGACAATGCCAGATGTGAGTCCAGACTGGGAGAAGAACTTGTTGAAAGCAACCCTACTGAGAAGGACTTAGAGAGTTCATTTGCAGCCCAGCAGACAAATGGTATCCTGGGCTGTATCAAAAGAGTGGTGGCCAACAAATCAAGATAGGTGATTGTCCCCCTCTACTCTGCCCTCACAGGGCCCCAAGTGGAGTGCTGTGTCCAGGTATAACAGATAAGAAAGATGTGGATCTGTTAGAGTCCAGAAGAGGCCACGAAAATGGTCAGAGGACTGAAGCATCTCTCCTACAAAGAGAGGCTGAGAGAGCTCAGGTTGTTCAGCCTGGAGAAGAGAAGGTTCTGGCAAGAGTTCATTGAGGGCTCCCAGTACCTAAAGGGTAGAAAGAACAATGTCTCGTATGGACATATGAGTGATAGTACAAGGGGGAAAGGGTTATAAATGAAAAAATTAAATTTAGATTAGATCTTAGGAAGAAATTCTTTATTTTGAGGGTAGTGGGGCACTGGAACAGATTGCCCTGAGATGTTGTGGAGGCCCCATCCCTGGAAGTGTAAAAGGCCAGACTGGATGGGGCTCTGAGCAATGTGGTCTAGTGGGTGTCATCCTTGCCCCTGACAGGGGGTTTGTAAGTAGATGATCTTTAGGGTCTCTTCCAATCCAAACCATTCTATGCAAAGGAATAGAGAGTGAAACAGTTGCTACTAACATCCGGGTAAGTACATTGTATGTCTTACAGGACAAAGCTTATTTTGGACTAGCTCTAGTATTGAAGGAATAATAACTAAATGGCTGCAGACATCAGTATTAATGAGACCTTAACTATGACTCACCCACTCTTGCAACAAAAAGGTTCTGGAATAAGTATTAAAAAGTAATACAGCACAGAGATACTCAAAGGGCTGCAGAAGTTGGGTCAGGGTTTCTTGAAGACTCCTGAATCATTGTTTGTACAGGATCACACAAAGACTTTTCCAACCTTTTCATGGTCTCATGAAAAGTCTAATCATAGATACCATGAAAACTTTTCCCTGTCATGAAATATCAGAAATGTTTTGTGTTTTATTCGGGACATTTGGTTGACTCAGTATTACTAGCCTTCCTTTCCTCTCCTCCTTTTTTCTCGCCCTCTCCATTTAACAGAATCCAACATCTCTTTGTGTAAATGGATGTATTTTGATATTTTAACCAGAATGAATTGCATCTGTATTGCTATCAGTTTCTCAAACTCTATGAAATTCGCAGAAATTAGCTCATACTGAAATGTGAGGCCAACAAAACTAAATTCTAGAGGAATATGTACTGAACACTGGCTAAATGATGTCAAAATGTCAAGATGTCAAACATTTCAGAAAACAGAGCACAGATAACAACAATGAAAATTTTAAAGTGCACCTGCTTTGCAAGCAAAGTGCAATGATTCCATGAGGTGAACATCGAGATCAAAGTTTTCCATCTGAGGTGACAAAATCTGGAATTTCCAGACTTGGAAACTGCTTTCAGCCAGACAGTTATGTGGAGGAGGGGATGTTTCAAAACAATTTGTATTGTCTGTGAATGGTTACAGTGTGAAAAACAAAGATTCACACTGAGCAGTTAGTTTTGACATAAGCATATTATGCTTAGGTTTCATTACATCACTTACATCATGAGTTTAAATCATGTTGTATTTGCACAAAGTTCCCCTTTATGTCCACAATTTAAGAGCAGATGATACAGTTATTAAGACACTCTTGTTATTGTTATTTGAATGACTGTAATTAAAATGTAATTAGCATCTATAAAATCCTCCATGCAGGGAGTGGTCCATTGCTATAAAAAAAAAACTACCCAAAACTCTTTGAGAGGCTCACTGCTTCATGTTCCCTTCTGCCAGTGATCATTTTCCTTAAACTCAGCATATGAAATTCTTTCTCAGCTTACACTTGTGCCCTGAGGAAAGCTCCACTAAAAATAGTTGTGTTTATAAACCTAGCGACCGATGTCGGGAATTTATCTCCTTACCATGGCAGGACACACCTCCTCTATTCTCCCGATGGGGGATTAGCTGGGGGGAAGGAGGGACAGACATCGAGCTACAATGTTTTCTATCTCCCTGAAGAGTTTCGGCTGAGACAAAGGAGGAGAAGCAGGAAAGGAGAGCAGGTGCCGTTTGAGGTTCGCAGTTACGTTGCCGTGGGACAAGCGGGACACGGCCCCACACCGGAATGACCCGCCCGGGGAAGCGCC
>VWZS01008794.1:0-34646 GCA_013397075.1 Rhabdornis inornatus | reverse complement strand
CGGCACCCCGGACAAAGGGGCCGCGCCCCGGGGCTGGCGGGGAAGGGGGTCGGGGCGCTCACCCACTGGCCTGGCGGGACCGAGCGGTGGCTGCAGCGGCGATTCCTGCCCCGGCTGGGCGCCGGAGACCCCTGTGCGTGTATGTGGGCGCTGCGGTTCTAGGGTGCGTAAGAGCAGGGTTTCTGTAACATTTAATTGCTGCCCGCTTTCATGTGCTGGGCTTTTCTGTAGTTACTGGTAACTAGAGCTTGTGTTTGCTTGTAACACAAGGGAGAAGTACGAAGTATGCTATTAAGTTCCCCAAATAAAAAGAGTGTTGCGATGCTCACCCATTTGGTTAGGTAAGCAATCTGGTGCTTGCATTTGGGTTTCTTTTAAATGGAAGTCAATAGCTTCAGCTCCTTCCCCTTAATTGAGTCTTTAAAATGAAAATGTTAAGTGGGCCATATGTATCCCAAGAGTCACCTGAAGAGCGATCTGTGTGTTTATTTTGTAGTATCCCCAAACCGTCTGGGCAGAAAGATTACCAAAATGTTTTTTTTCAGACTCAAAATGACCCTGATGTTTTGCTTTATGCTTGCATTTCCAGTTCTTATTGGAAAGAGGCTTGCATTCTGTACTGCAAAACATTACACTTCCATAAGTGTAAGTGATATGTGCCTCTGCTGGCATTTCAGTTTACGTACAGTTTTATGTTCAGATCTCTCCATAACCTCTCCATTCTTCTTTGTCTTTTCCACTGAAAGTTAAACTGAAAAGAGAGGAGCTTCTAAAAGAGGGGCTGGACTGGGATAAGACACTGCTCTTCTGTTAGTTTTCAGGCTAATTAATAGTGATTATAACTGGATTCTTAATTTAAAATCCACTTCTTTTCAGCTGACTTACTAATCTAATAGCATGTACCTCAATACTTAAGTCCTGGGAAACTGAGCATTCTTAATGGGATGAAGAACAACTGTTTGATGGGCCAATCTCTGATGAGGTTTTAAATCTTTTGGTCTGTGCTTGCGTGACTGTTTGTCAAACATTTTTTTGTGGAAGCCTCCAAATGGTGGAAATTTGAGGGATTGATAGTGCTAGTCATGTTTACCCTTTATTTCTTTCTGTAGAAATAGGAAAATACGATGTAGTGTTGCACAAAAAGATCAAAAACAGCCTTCAGTCCACTGCATGAGAGGTCAGCTGTGAGGTTAAATAAGCTGTGATGCTGGATAGTGAGTGTACTCCTTCACTGTTGCAAATTCCTTGATCTCAGTCTTTGCTCTTTAGTGCTTTTTTGAATTTGAGGAAGGGAAAGATTACAAACATTCTAAGGTGAAGTATTTTGAGTTGTGTGTTCTTTGACATTGTTGTAATAATGTTGTCTTTGTAATTTTCTTTTACCTTAAAGAGAGAATCTTTAGCCATGAAAATGAAAACTGGAATGTGTCCTGACTGTACATTCTTTGTGATCTCGAATACTCTTTAGATAAATGACCCATAGATATGGTAGGCTATTGAGGGGAATGGATGGGTGTGGGGAAGTGGGGCAGGGAGAGATGCGTCTGTGAGGATAAAGCAGTGCTGGATAAAGGCAACTAAGGACGAGCACAAGACTGTAAGTAAGTGTAGTTGGAGACCTTGCAATGGTACATGTGTCTTCTGTATTCAGACTGACTTCCAGTTTCCATAAGAGCAGTTGTGTTCTCAACCTGAGTTACTAAGTCATGCACTGACATCCCTATATCTACTTTTTCTGAGGGATTACCCTGAAACAAAGGGGTTCAATCTGAGAAGTGTTTTTGCTCCTGTTAAATTACAAGTGTATCTGACTTGGAAGAAGATAATTACTGAGGCAAAAGATGCTACTGCCTTAGAAACTGGTATGTGGCAGTCTCCGATATCAAAGGATACTATAGATACAGTGTCTTATATAAAAAGTTGTTTAGGCACTGCATTTCAGCCAACTGACAACAGCATTATTTCTGCTGCAATTTTACAACCGAAGAAGAAATAATTATATGAGAAAAGCCTTTTAACTTCGTGATTGGAATTGGTTGCTTTGCCACCTTAGTGGGTGCTGTAGGATACAATGATCCTGGGAATCAGTGGCTGATAACATCTTCTAGACAGGGAGCTCTCCACCCCCTTGAAAGTGCTTATAGCCAGCTTCCAGTAAACTTCTAATGCTATTGAAATTATTGAAATATTCAAGCTATTGAAATTACTTTGCATCTAAATTGAAATCTATTTTATGTTAACAAGGTAGTTTGGTAGGCTAGTGACAGCATACTTGTGAACATATTGTAGCCTGTCTGCCTCAAACACACAATTAATTACAGGACAACTGTGTTAAACCTCCTTTCTACCTTAAAAAGAATCTAAGTGAGGAACTCAGTAAATAAAACAGTTGGTATTATGTATGTCCACTAAATGTTCTGCAAAATATTTTACATTTTCTAACTTGCTAAGTAGGGAAAAAATTGTTACATTTTATTAGTCTGTTGCAGTACTTAAAATCAGCTCTCAGGATAGTTATAAAAAGTTATTTTTAGGGCTTATTGTCTGCAGAATCTGAAATTGGTTATAGTCCTTGTGGATATAAATAACTCAGAGTCACTCTATAGCAAATGTACCTTGCAGACCAGGGGATTATTAAATCCTGTTTTGATACTCATCCTGTTTTCCTAACTATTGTGAGTCAGAGTCAGCACCTAAAGCCCAAGGATTTTATCAGTGTTTACAGCTGCTTGTTGAATCTCTTTGGTAGTTGTGCAACCCATAACCATCAGGTTAGGCTTATAGGCTGGACCCTTAGAGACTCCTTACAGCAGGAAGAAAAATTCTGAAATTCCCATAGAAAAAACAATATTGATTTGAAAGGTAGGAACAAGCTGGAAAGAAATGTAGTATAGTTTAAGTAATGCTGCCTTAGAATGAACCAGTGAGAGAATTCATTGCCTTTGTCCAGAGTGGGGCTTAGTATTTGCTAGTCATATTTTGTTTAGGATTTGGTTTTTCTCTATCAAAATTCCCAGCACCTTTGGGACAGTAGATTGCAACACTGAAGTGTCCAGGCTTTGCACAGAGGGATAATAACATAGAAAGGTGTGATGAAGATGTTAGATGACATAGTTACTACAGAGAATTCAAGGTAAGCTGTGCTGTAATCAGTTTGTAACGGAGGAGAGCCAAGAATGTAAAGAAGGTAGAACAAACAAGAGATGTAAAGTTGGTTGCATAGTAACTCTGCAATTGTTACTTTAGTGGAATTGATGATGATTATTTTGTGATACTGGCTCTTTAGTTGAAGTAATTGTAATGTACATTGAATTCCTACCAATAAAGTTCATGCGTTGTATGTATGTATAATGCATTGTATTTCTCTCTATAACAATATGTTTACTACATCATTTGATGCAAGAATGTGGGAATGTCTGGTGCCGTGGCCCACAAGGTTTCATTAAAAATTGGCATGTAAATATACTGTACCACCAAACAAGTATTTCTGCAAATTATGGAAAATGCTGTTTACGAAGGCGCTTTGCACCTGTGCTTAGTAGGTGGGCAGCAGGGATCAGCCATGCATTCAGGCCTTGGTAGCTGTTTCATTTTACACTCTCAAATATTAATTTAATAGCCTTCTGTACTACTGTAAGACTTGATCTTTAACTCTGATCCTTGTTTCTGGGAGTCTGAGAATGCTCTACATATAGCACCCACATACAGATAGGCAGAAATGTTTTTGTCAACATGAAATACATTGCAGTAAACGTGGAAGTCTTGCAAAAATGAAACATCTGTGAAGAAAATTAAACATCTGTGAAGAAAATGAAAAGCCAACTGTGTGTGGTACAGTCCTTTGCTTTGCTAGTATTCCCATTCAAGCCTGTCGGACAGCATAGGGGAAAGAAAGCCTGTCATTTCAAGATGTAGCAGTGCAGTCCTGTTGGTATAGCTGTATTGTCTCCTGACAAGGCTTTTATTACGGAAGTTGTTAATACCAGCAGTACTTGCCCTGTGGGATTTATTTCAGACCTCAAAATAAAAGAAACTATACAGACAGGAAAACAGTGTTAATATGACAGATGTCATCAGGCATGCTATGGTCAGTCACAAAACCCACACTTGACAGGAGAGGTTGGATAATGGGAGATGTTTGAGTAGATGGACCCAAAGGCCGTACTCTAAGCAAGGCTGGTAGCAGCTCATCATTAGCCATCTGTTGCTGTCACCCTTGGAGATAAAAGTGAGCAAAATCAGTGAATCCAATCACTGAATCCAAGTGACTATTGTGTGGAAGAGCTATTTTGGGATGACATCACTAAATCATAAAGTTCTTGCACACTTATACACCTGAATTAATTTCACCTATGTAGTGTAACATGCAAATAAGCTTAATTCCAATCCTTAGATTTTTATTTTAACAAATAACACTGCACACTTCACTGATTTTTGTAAAATTTTGTCAAAATTTATGCTGTCCAAATTAGGAGTTCATTGCAGCGCTTCCGTAGAGTCATGACTGGTAGCTCAGTCTACTTTATCACAAATGAATTCTCTGATTTTCAATAAGTTTACATTTTTGAAGTTGTCACTGATTTGAAAATGAATGTGAAATTTATTTTACACTGATGTAGTTTATATATTGAAGTCAATGATATAGCATGGGCCTGTATGAGTGTAATTTATTAAAGCATCTTTCTTTACTGCTCCAGATTGCGTATTTTTTGTCTGCTGCTGATTAGACCTGATGGCTTTGAGGTTCCAGGTTTTATATTCAATGGAAGTAAAGTACATAATAAATCAGGAAAACTTAATCTAGAAGGAAAACACTGCACTTTGGATGCCTTCTCTATATAGTCCAATGTCGTTACTCAAAATTTAAGGAGCAGATTCGTTAGACTAAATATTAGAAACTGCTTTCCATTCAGCAAGTTTGCCATCTAAAGTGTTACTAAACAGTTAGTATTGTAAGGAAGAAGATATAGCTACAAGGTAACATTCGTCATTAATTCTGCAACGTCTCAGAGGACACTGTAGGAAGAGACCCACTAATTTGAGATGTGTGAAATGCCAGAACTCGATTGTTTTTCCCTATTTAATGAAGACTGATAAGAAAAATAATGAAAAGTTAACGTACTGATAGAGAACAAGAAGGCTGCTCATCTGAATTATTAATTTGGTTTGCATCAGTACTCATTTTGTTTTAGTGTATAGTGTAATATAAAGGACTGCTTTAGAAAAAATAACTAGAGAAATATAGGTGCATTTGTTTCAGAAATATTAGCATTCTTCTAAGTGCAGCATTCTTTCTGCAAAGAACTTGTCACAGGTGTGGTTTTATAATAACAATTAAGCAGGAGCTGTTGCTGCCATTTGGACTTAGAGGAGTTAAATTCTAAGTCCTAATTCAAAATGTGTGTCTGTCCTATTTCTCACATCTTGTTTTGATAATAAGTTGGATCTTAAGTCATGATTTCAACTTTTTACCCTTGTGCTTCTGCTTTTAGGGGAAAATACTCACTTTTGACCTATATATATTCCACATCTTAAATGCCTCTGTGCTTTGTTAAGAAATCCCGTTGCAGGCATTGCCAACTGGTTTTTCTTGTGTTGAGAGTGAGGGAGGTTACAAGTGATAGATTGATGGTGTTGAGGAGGCCGGTAGCTGATCCACAAAATATTTTAGGAAAGCCTGTATGTGTACACCCATGCAACTGTCTCCCTGTCGATCACTAATTTTGGCCAAATAGTTATTAGTTTACTGATGGGTTTAGTTACGATTACACTTACAGATTATATAGTGCAACCACTCACAAAAATGCTGTAATTTCTCAGTTCTTCTTTACCCAAGAAGAAGGCAACAAACTGAAACATTTCATATCAGAAATGAGTAAGATATGAAACATTTCAGTTTGGAGTAATTCTGAACCCTTAGGAGGTCCTGAGTTCTGAGCAACTTCTTTACTGTTCTGCCTCTAATGTTTTTCATTGGATCTTACTGAGAAAGTTGTTTCTTTTGTAGGTAACTGTTTAATACATGTTGAACTTTAGTAGAAGAGCATCTTTTTCTAAAAGTTAAGTGAAAGTTAAGCTGTATCTGCTGTATTTGCTGTCTTGCAAAGGTTGAATTTTGTAGGTCTTGCAGTTAAAGCAGATAGAGGAATGAAGTAAACTAACAAAAATATTCTCTGCAAGATGGCTGAGTTAGAACTGAGACCATGTTTGTAACATGCAGAGTTTGTGATTTTATTCAGAATGGAGTATTTTGAAGAGCATTGTAAAAGCAGTCTTAAGATCTAACGATCTTAAGACTAGTTTGGAAAATTTGAGGGAAACAGTCTGTTGTTTGAGGAGTGAAGTTTTATATTGTAATCTTTCTAATAAGTTTTGCTGCAATTTTAGGAGAGAAGACTTTTTTACAAATATGGGGGGAAAATATGTTTCTCTGAGGGAAAACTGAAACAGAAACAATATTGTAACCAAGTACTAGGATTTCTTTTAAGATAGTATGAACAATGAAATATAATATGATAAAATACTGAAACCTAACCCAGTCAGAATGGCATAGTTAGATGGTCAGGGGTTTGAAGGAGATATTTTCAAGAACATAATTCGTGTTTTACAACAAACTAAGACTGGTCATACTATCGTCTATGAACAACAAGAATAGGTTTTAATAACACTAACTTTTCCAGACATTATGCAGGACTCTGACTGCTTGCGCATTAAGGTAAAAGAAATAAACCCCTCAAGATGAAAAGCAGTAAAATTAGCTTCTGACTCTGTGGTGAACTGATGCTAATAGAAGTATTGCCACTGAATTGAAAGCTTGCAAGTCACCAGCTTGAAAAGAAAATGTTTTCATAAGTCAGAGGTAGTGAAGGTTTTTTAGGCAGGAGAAAACCATGCAACATTGAAAAGGTATTAGGTCACATACTTCTCACAGGAATTTAAAAGGTTGTGTGTACAGAAAAGAAAGCAGCTCACACTTGGTACTGTTTAGCATTGCAGCGTGTGTAGAATTAAATTGGTTACATGTTGATAAAGATAGTGGATTTCATAATAGACAGACTTCTATAGTAGTTTTTCCATGGGGAGACTGGCTTTTAAAATAAACTGAGTTTGGTCTGTGACCACTGCTGGAATGCCTTTAGCTTTGTGTTATGTGTCAGGTCATCATAGGAAGAGAGATGCATTTGATTGTGATATGCAGTAGTACACAATCCTTAACAGTGCCTTTTCCAAGAGTCTTTGCCTTTGGAGTATGATTTAAAAATTAATTTTTAGGTTGTTTATCAGACGTTTTTGATAGCTGCTTCATTTGGTTCCCCAGATAGTCAGAAATCAGTGTTATGCTTGCTCTTGTGTTCTGAAATTGATCTATGATTTTAACATACGTTGTTTTGTAAAGAACTTTTTTTAGATAGCCTGTTCTGTTAAAACTTGGAACTTACACACTTATATTCTTGTAAAGTCATTTAACACTTCCGAGTTACTTTGTGCATTGTAAGACCTGTAAGAATTGAAACAGGAGCAGAAAGCAATTTTAAAGTTTGTGAACATTCAATTTGAAAATCCCTTCTGTGTACTGCAAGAAAAGTGTAATCAGTATTTTAAGCAGGATATGATGAAAACCACCTTACACTGGCACTTGATGTGAAAATTGTTAAATTTACTTGGATATTGATAATTTCATATTAATTTAATGAACGGAATGCCTTCTGTTTCTAGACATTGCAAATTTAATGCCCATAATATGTGAAATAGCCATGAAAGTCTATCATGTATCATATGATTGGCAAGCATATATTGAACTAAAAGACAATTCATTGCCTGATTGGGTCTTTTAGGTCTATTAGATTAGCTCTATCAATTTTTCAAATCATATATCTAACAGTTTTAGAATAAATGGCATGGGGAGAGATCTGCCTAACGGTGTTTCAGCTTTATAAGTGCTGTATTATTATGCAACATCGGGTCTATAACCACTTCTTGAATCACCTATTTGAAAGGTTTTTGTGTATTTCCAAACCAGTCTCATTTAGTGAATCATGCATATGAAATCCTTTTTCTCTGAATAAAACAGAAGAATTATTATGATTTTAGAAGGAGAAATTTTCACTGCATAGATTATAAACAGAAGGAGACATTACCAGAACAAAATACAGCTACAAAAGTAATGCTCCTGCAATAATACTACAAAAAAAATACTTGTGCATTCTAATTAGGTGGTAAAACAGACAGCAAAGTCATAAAATGAATGAAGTAATTTACTTTGCCAAGTCAGATTTCACTAAAGAAATTTGCTGCAGCTGCATGATTCCTTAGTGGAATAAAAGGAAATTTTTGAAATGCAAAATCCAACATGCTCGTATTTCATTAGGTTCCATTTGGCTGGTGTATTGATGCAGTCTGCCTGTGGGGAGAGAGAACGCTTGCCTGTATTTGTGAAGAAGAGACGGAGAACTTGGTGGTACCTTCTTGGTGTCTCTTGTTAATGCCCTGCATTCAGTCCTGTGTGCTTGCATCATTTGTGCTGTGGCTTTTGATGTAAACCTACTTGCACCTGCTGGAGCACTCGTTTCCTGCAACCTTCATTGTTAGAAGCTGTTTTATTAGCATGAGATGTGAAGGATAATGTATTGTGGTATTCCTACTCAGCTTTTGCTGAAACTTCATTCACCTAGGCACTGACTTGTGGAAGAAGGCAGTGCCTGCCTCGAAAATGCTTTATTTGAAAGCTTTTCCTTTGTCAAGAATTTCATAGGAGTGTTACTCAAACAAGGCTCCTGTGTTCAGTCTGTCTGTACTAATACTTGAGAGAATTTAAGGGTGTTGATGTGAGTTTTCACCATAGTACTATTATGACTGGCTAACAGGGGAAAACAGTTGTTTGAGCCGGATAAATTCCCTGAACTATCAGCATCAGAGCTTGTCTTCGTGTGACAAGAGATGCCTGCAAAACAACAAGGCTGCTTCTAGCAGGCGGAGCCCTAACCTATAGAAGAGATGCAGACTGCATCTCTTCTATAGATTCCATGAGATGGTTGGGTGCAGCCTGCCATGAGCCTGATGACTGTTTTGCTTTGCAGATACCATTTGTTTCTAGATTTCTCTGTCACAAGTTAACTTTCCTGCTGCAGAGCAGTGAAACTGTCTGGGTGCAGTTTGAGTTTAGTCTATGTGGATCTTGGCTGTCATTTTTTCTGGCTATAAAAATGACCATGCAAATATTTGCTGTTTCTAGAAAATGCACATCTGACATTCTGAACTTCTAAAGGAAGACTAGGGTTTTTAACAATTAAAAAGATACTTGTGTTAGAGGAAAACATATGGTTTTTCAAGTATGTCTTTGGGACACCTTCAGACTTTTCTCAAAGAATTTACTTCATCAGGCCAAGTCAATATGCTTACGTTTAAATCCTCCTTTAATTTCTATAGTGTATATTGAAGTGTAAATATACAGGGACAAAAGGGACACACTAATGTGTTGAGATTCCGTTTGAAATAGGATTGACCAAAAAACCCTGAATTTTTGATACTGAATATGCTGTGAATAAGTTTTGAATGCAGTGCTCTTGAACTGCTTTTAAAAGTGCGCTGCTGAAGCTCATGCTGCAAGCTCTGGCATAATGCCTTCAAGGGAACTCCTTTCTTGTTGCTTTCTAGAACAGCTGGAAGCAGCAGCCCTGTGCAACTGTCAATGAAGCCTAGCTTATCATAAATTAAAAGTTAGCTTCCAGTTGTGCTTTCTTGTGCTTGAAACACAGGATAAAAAACGGCTGTATCCCGTATGTCTTAGGTGATGCTAACTTAAATGTGTTCTTGAAATGTTTCATGGAGTTCTTAGTAGAATAGCACTAGTTAAGAACCTGAGCTGTTGATTCTGTATTACTAAAATTCATTCTTGTAGGCTATATGTTGACTCTTACATTCTTGGGGGGATGGGAGAGTGTCTTTGTTCTATATCAAATGCATCTCCCCTGAATGTAACTTGAATTTGATTATGGATAACTCTGATGTGGGAGGCTCTTCCACAGATGACCCCCTCATATGTTTCAGCCTTTCATGGTAGAAATAAGCTGTAGTACCATAGTATCTGTTTGTCTGCCTTCCCTCTGAATCCATGCAAGTGTGTGGATGGCTTTGACAGGCTAATGGCATGGAGTTGCAATTGTTCATTATTCTGTCATCTCTGCTGTGACTGTTAATTCTCTCCTCATGATGTATAATCTTAAATCAATATGAAATGAATGAGTTCTGTTTACAGAAGGATCTGATTACAGATCTTCATGTTTACAACTTGAATATGAAAGAAGACGTGACCCTTACACTTTGTGTTAAAGCACTTCAGCACCGTCAGCCTCAGAAAGCTAAGTTCCCTCAGTGATGAGAATAGACTGAGAGAGGGCACCAGCCACGTACTGAACTTGTAGAAGCAGGCACAGTATTCTAGACTCTTACGTAAATGTGTGTATTACCAAAATTATTTCACAGTGTAACTTTAGTCCATTGAACTATGAAAGCAGGCTTTAACCTTGTGTTAACCTTGGTGGTGGGCTTGAGTTTGCTGCTCTTCCGACCGATCTCTGGATCAATACAGATAAACCATTGCAAGTATCTAGAATTCTTCCTAGTGTTTTGTAATAGCCATTATATAACTTGGAAAAAGTGAGGAATCTTCAACAGGTGCCAGATAATGGTTGAGGAACCCTAGAACACTTGCATTGTTTTGCCACAGTGTTTATAGGCTGGAAGTGCTGTAGTTTTGCTTTCCCTGTGTTCAGCTATGTGTTGCTCTGGGCTGTCTTTGGTACCAGCCCACTTGTTTAGGTAACAGATCTGTTCAAAAAACAGTATAGGTTAATTTCTGTCTAGAGCAATTTCTTAAGTTCTTTGCCACCTAATAGTTGCACCAGTGCTGTTGGGAGAAAGTATGTGGGAATATCAGGCAGACTGCTGCAGATTCAGTTTATATCAGCCTTGCAGACACACACAGTTGGGCTCAAGGGCTGTATGTTTTCCCAGCTGTTTATGTGGACAGTGAGGTAGCTGCTTTGTTTTCAGTACACTACAGGGTTTGAAATCTTAAGACCTTGATTTTCTTCTAGACTGTTTTTGTTGTTCAGTTTGTCAGGATTTTCATGTGCTGTTCCATGTGGGTTTAAAGAAATTTCCTTATGGAAGTACTTCTCCAGAGGTAATCTTGCAGGAAGCCAAAGAGGCCTTTTGGTAAGAAAATGCTGAAATGATGGCTTAAAGCATAAGAAATACATGTCTGTTCTCACTTCAGAAGGTGCTGTCTAGCTCATGGCCATGCCCAGGATTTGGCACTAAGGCCCTATGGAGCCCCTGGGAGGCTGCTGGAAGTCGGTGTACTTGTGTCTTGTGTTTTAGTGACTTCTTTTTGGAGCAATCACAATTCTTCTAATGATATCTTACAAGTATAAAGCTGTGGGCGTGTGGGAGCTGCTATTCTTTATAACAACACAGTGTGATTTATGGGATGGATGGGCCTCTGTTAATGGATGAAGAGTTCACTGGTTGACTTTTCCAGTTTAAGTGCCTGAGTGTGGTTATGATTTGAAGTACTTGTCTCAAGGAGCTGGGAAATTTAGGCCTTTTGCCTGAGGAGATTTGCTTCTGCTGAGAGATAGAACTGAAGTCAGTCTTTTACCCTTTACTTTTGTTAGTATATGTGTAGTCAGTCACCGTAGTAAATTTGTTCTGTGGGTGTGGGAGGCACAAACACCTTCTAAGGTGTGCCCTAGAAAGCTTTGGAAAGAAGAATTCTTACGAAACCTTGAATGTGATTTAACTGCTTGTTAAACTCATGGGATGTTCCAAATCCTAATTCCTAGTTCAAAGTATTTATGTCAAAGGATTCTTTTCAGCAGATAGGGAAATACTTGCTGTGAAAGTTTCTAACTTGTTATGAGGCTGAGTTTCAGGAGGCCTGTTTCATTATCTAATGAGATTAGTCATTTCTAAGATAGGTTTGAACATTTGGGTTCATTCTTCTCTTTCTTTAGTCTACTACTTAAAGTTTGTAGTGATTATATAACGTGAAATACTTATTCCACCTTAATAAAATACTGATGTTCCTTTGTGCAGAATTTGATGGATGTTGTGCATTTAAACTGTAACAAAACACCAGTCAAACTCTATGACACAACAATAATGCTGACCTAACTTTTAAAACTTCCTTATTCTCTAGTTCTTAAGGCAGCTGGTGTCATGTCCCATCCTGTGTCCTCACGTGTCCTATCAATTTCTGGGTCATGGGGTGTTTCTGCTGATCTGGTTTGAATTTGTAATTGGAACCAGATGATGGGATGGTTAGATTCTGCTTGCCTGGAGTTGCTTCCCTCCTTTTCCAGGAATGCTTTTGTTGCAGAAATGTCTGAATCACTGTGAGGTGTCTTCCAGATATTTGGCACTTAGTAGGCTAGTGCTATTTTCACATTCTCAAGTATACTTTTGCTCTTGTTAACCAAACTGAAACTATGGGACTCGATAAACAATGAAGTAACTGGTTGAATGTGTGATATTTTCACAACAGATTATATTCCTTCATGGTCCTTGGATATCAAATATGTTGCCATTTTTCTTGTTCCTGAGCTTTTCCTTAGAAAATTGAACTTGTAATTTGTAGGTCACTACAGTGAGGCACTAGAGTTTTGATTCACTTTGGGGAATTACAAAACTTTGGAGAATTTTTTTACTCACTTTAGAAAATACTGTCAAATAATTGCCATAAATTTTCACTTCAGCATGAAATAAGTTGTGGATTGTTTTTCTAGAGGTGATAGATTATACTAAGTGTCAAGCGCAGAGTAATGCAGGCATTAATTTCTTCAAGTAAAAAGAAGTTATTTGTTTAGAGCAATATGAGTTTCTATTGCTAAATTTCCTTTAATTGTTCAGTAGGTAATTGATAATTTCAGAAGTATTTTGGTCAAAGCATATTAACTACTTCTTAATATTGTGCAGGCAGCTCGTATACTGCAGTTAAATTATTCCTGTTCCTTCTAATGTATCAAGTTCTATTTCTGTTAAACAGTAAAGATGGGTGCTGTAATGTATCAGCTAGCAGTCGTAATTGATGCTTATTATATAAAACAGTCTTCAGGGAAGAAAGTTACTCGTCATAAAAATGAGTGGGTAATGAGGTTAATATGACAGACTTTAAAATCTTTATGTAATCTTCTCTTAAAGGGAGGAAAATAAACTTACGTTCAGTTTTGATGTATTAGTTTAATGTAGGCTATAAAATTGAAAATAACAAATTGTTTTGCAGTTGAGGAAAGGCACTACTGTCTCTACTTATTAACTAGAACCAACTATGCTAACTGTACCACCTATCTGTAAATACAAAGCTATGTTTAACTAGTCCTCTTCAAACAAATGTCTGCAGCAAATCAAAGTCCTCCTGTTAAGGACAACTGCATATTCACAAGGCCTGCATTCAGTTTTCTGTATAGTAGTGCAGAAGATGCCAGCTGAATTTGTGCCTGTAATGATGTGATTTTGGTGTAATGCTTTTCTTTTCCTGGTCTGTTCTCATTTACATTGCGTTTATGAGACTCCAAGGAATGAAAATGGGTGGAACGGCTTCTTGGCTTCTTTTGGTCACCTTCTCTAAGAAAATGAGACTGATCATATGCTGTTCTTTGTTAGTTTTTGACCTCTTGACCAGTTTTGGCTACATTTTGACGGAGATGTAGGTGTCTTGGATATGATTGTTTCTATGAATTTCTTCAATATTTGGTGCTGGCTAAATATGGAGAATTCTGTACTCTGTGATCTACAGCGTTCCCTGTGAAGGAAAGGAAGCAATCTAAATTGGGTGTCTGTTGCCCTCTTTGGATAGTACACAGCTGTTCTGTCAGCCACTTTTTTGCTCTTCCTTAGTGTGTGAACCTTGGGATTATTGCACTGGGAGGGATGTAGAGGACAAATGGAATGGATATGTAAGGAGACCTGCTTGGATTGGTTTGGAGCAAGTTATTCCATAAAAAAAAGCCAACTGAGGAACAAGACAGCTTAAGAAGTCATCTCAACTTAATCAGATGAGCAAGATGAATGAGGGATAAAACCCATAAATGTTTTTCACCCATAAGCATATTTTAATCTCAATTTATTTGGCTGAAATAGTAAATAGGAGGACAAAATAGAGAGTAACAAAGAGAGATCGAGGATTTCTGCTTTTTGTTTTTTTCTTTCCTAAAAGCTTTCTCCCTGAAAATATTGTCCCTGAAGATTAAAACAACTTTTTTGTGCTGGCACCTGGTTATCAATCTTACTTTTGTGCCTCTGGAGGTAACCATTCTGTGTTTCAAGGCTGTATGAGGAAGTTAATATGATAGTTACTGTGTCCAAGTTCTGTTACACTATCCAGCTCATTCCTCTAGTGGGTGGAGCTGCAAGTCATGTGTAAATCCATGAGAGACTAAAGGTAACATGGTATTTTTTGTGCGGAGAACCTGTGCAGGTTGCAATGTATAAAACTTAGGAGAAATTAAGTATTGATCCCGATAGAAGCCAGTCACTCAAGACAAGCAGCAGATTTACAACTCCAGATAGAAGTTCGTTGATGATCTTAATAATGTAAAAATAACTTAAAAGTTATTTAGCTACTTCCTCTTCTTTCCTTTGATCAGATTTCTAGACTGTTGGACAAGATGCTATTTCTGATGCTAACATGAATTATAACTCTGACCCCTGCGCTTCTTAGTTAATCTAATTGCTCCCTAGNAAAAAAAAGACCCTAGCTTCAAATCGAAGCCTGCCATTAAATGAAGCACAGAATCATGGGTGTGTTTATCTGCAAGCAGGGAATAAAATAGGTGTAGGACCTTTGAGAACTGCTTACTTTGTCTGAGCAGTGGAAGATTCATTTGTTTGTGTCTTTATCTGCTCAAATATGTTGGAAAAGGGCAGCTTCCTGGGAGTTTATCTGCAGTGGAGGTGAAGACTGATCCATAGCATGGTGGTTAGACAATGCCCTTCTGACTGAAGACATTGCAGTGCATCACTCAGTTAAGCTTTTGCTTCCTTTCCAACTTGCTGAACTACATGAAGAACTGTTCAAGAATGAACTTTTGTATATGTTACCATCTAAACTGATGCTATGGGATTTCCAGTGAGTGTGGTAAAATGCTGACCTGTATAAATGGATGATATAGCTGTTGACAACATCGTGCTTGGCTCTTTGCAAACATCGTTCTGCTGTAGGTGATGTAGGATTTGACTGTATATAATCCTGTGTTTATGTTCTGACCTGCAAATAATTCTGCACTGTGAAGATTAAAATGATAGTAAACCCCATGGTATACTTAATGAGGAAGTATGCTTTTTTGAGCTTCATACAACAGGGTTCTTGCCATAGTCTCTGTTTTATTGTAATTATAAAGTAGGACAGTAGTTCAGTAACTAGATATGACCCAAATTAATAATTCTTATGAAAATAAGTCAGGCTACATAAATTACAGGAGAAAGACTTTGCATGAAACTTCATTTCAGGTGCTTTATTGTTAAAATTGGAATCTAGGTTCCTCTCTGTTTTTCAAAGCACACTGAAACAGATAGAATCATGCCAATAGCTTAGAACTTATAATTTTCAAGGTCTTTCTTCTCTCTGGCACAGTATTTGCTCTGAAGCACTCTCTTTGGATTACAGTGTTGTTTGCACAGTATTGCATTGTACTTCCACTGTTTGCAACTTATTTCTCTCCTTCCACATTGTCTACTACTCAGCAGATCTGAGTTTTGCCAGCATTATATCTTTATTGGCTTGTGAACAACTTGGGAGCAAACTGACATCCCTGAGCTGCCCTCCTACTCCAAAATGTGGCATAGTGTTGATGACAAGCTTATCTTGAAGATTTCAAGTCTGGGGTAGTGTGAAGTTTTGCTCTTTTCAGTATCTTAATGGAATGTTGTTAGCTGACAGCTATTTGTCAGGATCAAATTGGAAATGGAAATGTTTTGGGTTTTTTATGGGTCAGCTGCCGCAGAGAGTACAAAAAGCAAAAACTTGTTTGTCACACTACTTACTGAATTGTAAGTTGAAGTAAAATACAAATTTTTGCATTGCTCTATCTACTTAATGACTGGAGATTAATTTAAAACAGATATTGCGGTGAAATGTTGCTACTGTGCATTTGAAATTTTTTTAGGCTGTAGTATTGTTAGCCCAAACTCACCTGAGTGAGTTCCTGCTGAGTTCATTTGGACTTGTTCCAGTATTGAAGTGCTTACAGAAGAATAGTTTGTTTTCTTGCTCAGTAAGCTTAGAGTAGGCCACACGCAGGTAGATATTGTAATCTGAGCTTTGCAAACTGAGCTGTTGTCAGTTGATAGTGGAATTCAGGTGGATTTTCTTTCTTAATTATCTGACATACATACTAAAGAAGCATGACTTTCAGGATATGTTTTTCCTTTTAAGAGAAAAGTACACAAAGACAAAACAATATAGTAGGTTGAAAGCATGCCCATGGCTTTGAACTATTTTCATGTTCTCATACTCCCTCTTGAGTAGAAGGAAAGCAATGCTTTTTTTTTTTAAGCCAAAACAGAAATCTGTGTTTGCTCTTTTCCATCTCCTTTTTAAAAGAACTTGTAGCATTATATTAGTTGTATTTCTCTGCTATATCTCTGTAATGAGTATAGCACCTTACTTATGCTTATTTTGCGTAGCTAATCTTCCTGGGGAAAAGAATTTGACTTAATTTTCAGTTGCATTTGCAGAATTCTTTGACAGCAGAACGGGTAGCAGTGCTGATGTGATCTCAAGAGTTTTTCACATATTTTGTGGGTTTAGCTTGGTAGGCAGATAAGTCTCACTGCTTGCTTGCTCCCGCTGCCACCAATGGGAGAGGGGATAGAATTGAAAGGGTAAAATTAAGAAGACTCGTGGGTTGACATAACTTCATTAGTTTTTTTTAATAAAGGGAAACAAACCCAAGGAAAGTTAATGAAAATTTGCTCACTGCTAGCTGACCAATGCCTGGCAGTTCCTGAGCAACGGAAGTGCTGAGAAACTTCAAACTTCTCTGCCAACTTTTATTGCTAAGCTATGGCATGGTGGTATCCCTTTGGCCAGCTGATCCAGCCATATCTCTCCTAGCTGCTTGCTCATCCCCAGCCTGCTTGCTGGCATGGCAGTGTGAGAATCTTGATGGTATGTATTTATTTTACTTCCAGGAAGGATTGGCCTAATCTCCAGTGAAGCTTTCGTCATCATGCTTTTATACTACCTGCATCACTGCTAACAAACCTTAGTGCATGGTCTCAACTAGGGTTTTTGGTACAAGTTTTAAGAAAGTTGTCATGCTTCACATTCTGGTTGTTTAAGCTGCCCAGAAGGGTACTTCATTATTCAGTAGGATGTAAATTTAGTGTGCCATTGTCAAATAATCATGATAGCTAAAGGTAACGAGGTAATCATGCCAAGTCACTGTGATGTATTATTATCTGGTAGTTATTTGTGAGTTTTTAATTTTAAAAATTAAAGTTAAATTTGGTTTTTAATTGCTACTGTAAATCCTTCTTGTATTTATATATGTAATGTAGATGTCATTGTCTCTGTTGGAGTTCAGACCTTGTTTTGCCCTTAAGTCTCTGGAGGAGAGTGCGTTCTGTCACTATGCAGGGACTTTCCTGTGTTTTAAGAACTGTGCAAGCATTCACAAGTACAGTTTTATTGCTGTTGGGATAGGTAGAGACTGAAAAAAAAAGTGTGGGAAAATAGAGATCCACTAAAACTATAGCATGTTTGAATTCTTTTTTTTTAAAGTTAATGGAATAGCTACAAGTGCTACAAAAGTACTTGTGCACACACACATTAAACTATGTGAATTAGCTGTCACAGGGCCCTTTAGTGTTGGTGAGATGCAGAGATCTGTGTTTAAACAAGCAGTCAGGGGACTGAGACAACTACTCCAAATATACCAAATAATTATATTTGTAGGCAAGTTGAATCTTTCCACTCTGCATAAACTAGATTGTTATTTTGGTTTCTGACTTACTGAATCTGGATATTTTTAGATTTTAAGTTTGCTTGCTTTTCCTGTAAAAGTACTCTAGCTAATCCTTGCTGCTGTGTCTTAGTGCTTGCTATTTAAACTGGAAATCCCTTCAAAAGTCTGTTTCCTTCCCCTGCAGCTTTCATATCATGTTTTCTTATATGGTGTTGACTCGCTGGGGCTTCCTTTTTCAATTCTTGTGTAGTAAACTATCAAGAATTCTTGACACCTACTGCGCGTCCCACTAAAAGAAAATGCTGTTTCCAAATGGTGAAGGGTTTCTTTCCTTAGTTAAAATGAAGAGATGAGCTCAATGTAACTTGTGGAATGGTTTCCAGTGAAAGAGCAGGTAGCTTTCACTAAAGCAGAACTGAAATTAAGTCATTAAATATGTAGGAATTTGGAAAAAAAACATTTTATCAGTTCATGTGGGAGAAGGAAAAGACAACTAATGAAGAAATATTTTTCTTCTAGATTTTTCCACTTAATACCTGTGAATTTTCTGCAACCCAAAGATGGCAGCAAATAAACCTAAAGGACAGAATTCGTTGGCTTTACACAAAGTCATCATGGTGGGAAGCGGTGGTGTAGGAAAATCTGCTTTAACACTACAGTTTATGTATGATGAGGTAAGAGTCTGTCTTAGAAATTATCTCAGGAGGTGACTGCTATACAGTGTTGTTTAGATTATAATTGTAGAATTATTTTCTGAGAGGATCTAAATGTATGTGATGTAGCATGAAATTCAGTTAAACGGAACAAAAATGTAGTTTGAGATTACTGATTTACCCTCTAGAGGTACCTGTGAAGGTAAAATTTGGCCTTTTTCAGACTTCTCAGCTGTTAGATACTCTGTCATATTACTGGAGTATTTTTGCATTGCTGACTAGACCTATTAGAACTTGTTTATTATAGCTCAAAGCTTCTTCACACAGACAGATGTTGTGCTTGAACCAGAAGAAGTTGGGTAGTGCACAGACAATTGATGTTTTGAAATTACCTCTACATTTCCTTATAATATTTGAGGAAAGCAAAAACCTAAAAGCTGTTTGGACTGATGAAGAGTCTGCTTTAACTATGAGTTGTTTGAGTACTTCACAGGGCCTAAATGCACAATGCTTAGTTATTAGTTCCAGTACCCATTTAATATGTTTGCTATATCCTTATGTGCAAACAGAAGCAGTTGCCTTGCACAGGCATGATTTTACATCATGAAGGTTTTTCTTTCCAGTTTGTTGAAGACTATGAACCCACCAAAGCAGATAGCTACAGGAAAAAGGTGGTTCTGGATGGGGAAGAAGTCCAAATTGATATATTGGATACAGCAGGACAGGAGGACTATGCTGCAATTAGAGACAACTACTTCCGAAGTGGAGAAGGTTTTCTTTGTGTCTTTTCTATTACAGAGCTGGAATCCTTTGCAGCGACTGCAGACTTCAGGTAAGTTACGGGGCAAGATAATCATTCTAATTACACTGAGATGATTGAAAGTGATTGTGTGTGTGTGTGTTTTGTAATATCCTTTTGATGGTCCAGACCGGATGGCAGCTCTTACTATTGTCACATAATGTTTTGAACAGATGCCTAGCCAGGCCTTTGCTATCTGTGCCATTTCAGATGTCTTTGCTGCTGTATTTCTGAATACCAGAAAGGCCATTGCCACAGAGCAGATACCCAGCAACATTCAGAAGACAGCTGCCTCACCATGGTGCATCATATTAAAAACTGCATCATATTAAAACTCTTATGATAGTAATAGAATATTATACAGGTAGGAGTATATTATAGGTGTTCAATTTCAGTTGAGAGAGAAAACATTAAATAACTCATTACTGTATTTTAAAAAAAGACAAAATATATCAGAAAACCGTTTTACCAGTTCAAAGTGTAATGAAATAGGAAAGGCCATAATATTTGAAAGACAATTAAGGACACAAATATTAAAAGGAGTTATCTGCATCCTGCTGAAATTAGTCTTCTTGGAGATGCTGTCACAGTTCAACAAAATTAGCACTAACTAGCAGCATATGTTTAATATCTCTAAGGGAAGAGGAAGAGGTATGGAGAGGAGAGAAAGTCAATTTTTTTGTCTTCTGGTGGTTTTTTTTAAAATTCATTTGTGTTTCTATATGTCTATGTTTACATACTTTGAGAGAGGGAGGAGCAGGCCTTTTTAGTTTGCAGGCTTCTGCTGGGTACTGTCAATCATGGAGTACAGTTCAGTTTCCCTAGGGTGCAAAATCACCTATTCAAATCTGTTTAAAATTATGCCAGTGCTTCAAAGTACATTTGCATTAGGAAATACTTCCAGTGTTGGAAAATAAAAATCTGTTTAAAATCATGCCAATACTTCAAAGTACTTTGGCATTAGAAAAAGTCCTACTTTCCAGTAAAGGTGAGAGTGAACAGTATACGTGTTGATGCAGGAAATATGAAAGAAAAAATCCCTTCAATAAAGGCATTAAAATTCTCCCCAATCCAAATATGAAAGTGAACCATAGAAGAGTAAATCCTAAAATGTAACACAGAAAAAAATGTTTTTTGCTCTGTGTAAAATTAATCTGTATCTCTTAAAGGTACAGTTAAAGTACCTTTGGCGCTGTTGAGTAGTCTGAGGGCGTACTACCCTAATAGTTTGAAAGCAAACCAGTGGGAGATTCCAAGTCAGAACTACAATTTAATGGGAAAATTAAAATAAAGCCAGAAAACACTGTCTTAGATTGACAGTCAGGATATAACCTGATGTCCTGTCAGTCAGGGTGTTGGTAGCAGTCAGATTAAATGGTGGCTTCAGTCCTGTTGGGGTGATAGATGTGGTTTTGTTGAAGCAGTGGTCCTGCAGAAGGGTTGGGTCTTCTTCTGAAGGTCCAGTGGTAGTTATGGAGCTCTTGTCCTCTGGGAATTCAGTAGGTAGGGCTGCCTGTGGTGTTCCAAACCTCAGATTATATGCAGGTAAGAATGCTTGGTTCCTCCCCCTGGGCAGAGCATCTCACAATGGGATGATGTAATTTTGAGTCATGCAGTGAGACTTGATGGCCCATTAGCAGAAGATAGTCCCCAGAGGGAGTTACCAGGGATGGGTCATGGAAGAGATAAAGAAGACTACCCCACCTGTTTTTAGAGCTTATAAAGATGGTGGTAGAACACATACTTCTGGTTACAACTTACATTGTAACCTAAGACAACTACTTAAGACCCAAATATTAAAGAAAGTGACAAGAAGGATGGATGTTTGTTTTCATGGATTTTTGTTCTGCTGGAATGGCAGACCTCCAACAGGAGAGCTTTTTACTGCAATTCAATGGGGTTCCTGGTGTGCTCTGAAATGGCATTGCTCTAAGTAACTTTTTTCAATAGAATACAGACCTGGAGTGACTATACTTTTAAATACTTGAAAGGTTGTTTGTTAAAATTTGGCTTTGCTTTGGGTAGAATTGGTCTGGCTCTCATAGTGTGTATTTTTTTTAAGTTCTAGATTTCAAGCTGACACACCATTAATTAGATATTTCTTGTTTGGTCTTCAGAAGGGGCTAAAAGGAGAATATGAATATCATCATCTGAATTGCTGTTGGGTTAACTTTGTACATGGTGAAATTGTTTGGCATCTGTGGTGGTTTGACCTGGCATTTATCCCAAGTACTCATTAAAGCCCCTCTCTTCCATTCTCATCTGGACAGGGAAGACAAAATACAATGAAAGGCTGATGAGTTTAGGAGAGGAAGAGATCACTTACTGATTTTGCCATCACAGGCAAAACAGACACCACCTGGGGAAAGGAATTGAATTTATTGCCAATCAAAATCAGAGCACAATAATGAGAAGCAAAACTAGCCTTAAAAATGCCTTCCACTCCACCCCTCCCTCCTTCCTGGGCTCTACCTTCTCCCTCCCAGTAATGCAGGGAGACAGGAAATAGGGGGCTTACAGTCTGTTCATCACACATTGTTCCTGCTGTTGCATCGTCCTCAGGGAGAGGAGTCCTTCCTCTGCTCCAGTGGGGAGTCCCTCCCATGGTAGACAGTTCTCCATTAACTTTTCCAGTGTGAGTCCTTCCCACAAGCTGCAGCTCACTAACTGCTCCAGCATAGGTCCCTTTCCATGGGCTGCAGTCCTTCAGGAACGGACTGCTCCAGCACAAGTCCCACACAGGGTCACAATTCCTGCCAGTAAACCTACTTTAGCATAGAGCCCTCTCTCCAGGGGCCCACAGATCCTTGCCAGGAGCATACCCCAGCATGGGTGTCCTCTATGGAATGCAGAGGAATCCCAGCTCTGGTGCCTGGATCACTTCCTCCCCCTTCTTCACTGACCTTAGTATCTATATAGTTGTTCTTCTCACATATTCTCACTCCTTTCCTCTCTGAATGCAATTGCACCTGTGCAGTTTTACTTTAAAATAAGTTATTACAGAGGTGTTATTACCATAGACTTCACCTTGGCCAGTGGTGGGTCTGTCCCAGAGCTGGCTGGCATTGGCTCTGCCAATAATGGACATTGAGGAAGCTTCTGGCAGCTTCTCACAGAAGCCACATCTATAGACCAACCACTAACAGCACCTTGTCACACTAACCCGGTATAGCATTGCCTGGATAGCTAGTGTTGAAAGCTACTAGTTTTTACCAGAAGTCTTATTTACACAGGTATTGCCATGATGCACTGAGTTTTCTTCTGGCCACCTTCCTGATGCCTTGGCTGTTCAAACTACTTTTGGATAGCTGCAAATTCTGTTAAAACCTTTGCACTGGTATTTGTGTGGAAGAGGAGAAATGTTGCTTTTTAATTATACCTCATACATAAATGTGGTGCCACAGTCTGCCTCAAATGCACAGTTTAAAAAAAAAATTATGGATTATCTGCAGTTTCTCAGCTCTGTGAATAGGGTTCCTCCACAAGATTGCGTGCTATTCAGAGCTTTTTGTAATGTGAGCATTCTGCGGTATACCAAATCAAAGCCCTTTAGAATATCAATTACTTAATTGTCTTCAGCTTTTCTCCCTTCAACTTTAAATTTGGTTTCACCTCAGCCATTCAAAGAAATTTATTTCTCTGTGCTTTTTGTCAATCTTTCAGGAATTGTGCCAGAATAAAGGGCTACATTTCACTACTAACTTTATACTCCTTTTTTCATAGACAAAGTACAGAATATTCTTGTTCTGAGACAACTCTTCTTCCTGATAGTATTAATGCATTTTCAATTAGAAGAAAACTTTTATTATTTTTTTTAAGTGTTGAAGACTTGACTACCAAACTATTTGTAGTATTGACTTTTATTTATTGTTTTAAACCTTTCATCCTAGCAGTTAAAACAGTAGAGGGGTCTGTCCTTAAAAATCTGATGCCCATACAGCTTGTGTCTATACACAGGTTTGTCATTAAATGAAGATCTCTGGAGAAACTGAATATAATTGACTTGAGAAAGATTCCTGAAAGGAAAAGATTTTCTCTTGATATGCTGTGGACCATTTTATCAGCTTTAAAATGGCACATTTTGTTAGGAAAGAATCAGCTGTAAAACTGAAGTTTGGATAACTTAAAAATGACCATCAAAAATAGTAATGTAAAGACAATGGTAGATGTTCTCAAATAACACTGTTAAAGGGAATAAATTATTAATATAAAATTCTCACCTAAACCAATCCTGTTCTATTTTTTACATTTCTTACTGACTCAACTCCTTCTTCCCTTGAGGACTAGTTGTCTGTCTCTGTCTTCGTTCTGCATAATGTCATAATGAGGTTTAAGACTTTCCTGTTAAACAAACTACATAAAAGGAATAAGTGACTTTTCACTGTAAGATGTACAAGTATTTAGTTGGAGCTTCTTTTTGTGTTCTAAGAATGGTACTCTATGCAAAGCTTCGTTTTCTTTTCTTTTTTTTTTCCTTCTCCAGGGAGCAAATCTTAAGAGTAAAAGAAGATGAAAATGTTCCGTTTTTGCTAGTTGGTAATAAATCCGATTTAGAAGATAAAAGGCAAGTTTCTGTAGAGGAAGCAAAAAACAGAGCTGATCAGTGGAATGTTAATTATGTGGAAACTTCTGCAAAAACACGAGCTAATGTTGACAAGGTAATAACTGGCCTCTTAATCTGTTCATCAGTTTTTACTTTATCCCTCTTTTTCATGGGTCATACTCCTTATGTTCTTAGTTTTAGCAATCATTTTGTATTTTAATAAAATTTAATTAATTTTAATAAAATACTTTTATTCCTTAGTTTGCCAGGAGTGCATGACTAGGTAACTCCTTGTAGAATAGTGAAAATGTTAGGCGTAACACATTTATCCCACTTTAAACTGCAAGGAATCATTATTATCCAAGACATGATACAAGACCTTATGAAATTTTCTTGGGTCAGCTCTTTTGGCCTAGACTTAATACTGCTTTTTTGGTAACTAGAGGAGAGTCTGCTTCTGAAGAATGAAGAATACTTTCTGTTCCTCAATCAGAATAAAACACCTTATAAAAGCAAATAAGGGAGAGATTTGAGCCTTTCCTACCCTTATTTAACTATCTGCCTCTTCGTATGTTGTTTTGATGAAGAGTGGATGAACTCAAAAAGCTATGAAAAGCCCAGAATTGCCTCATGAGTTTTCAGAGATAAAACCTGGTTCAGAAGCTCGTAAGATAAAGAGAACATTTGTCTCCAAGAAAAGAAAATGCTGCTTAGTTTTAAGTGCTTCAGCAAGAGTGTGAGATCTTGGAATTCAGAATAAGTATCAGCCTTGTAGACTGTAAGAGTCACAGTTGTGTCACAGAAGAAATAAGTAGGTTTGGTGCAATGTGCCAACCTTTCAGAGCTGTTGACAAAGTTGATCCCACATTGAATCTCAGGTTTGTGTTGGAAGGCACCTTAAAGATCATCTAGTTTCAACTGCCCTGCCATGGGCAGGGATACCAGCCACTCAGTCAGGTTGCTCAGGGCCCCATCCAACCAGGCCTTGAACACTTCAGAGTTAGGCATCCATAACTTCTCTGGGCAACCCTTTCCAGTGCTTCACTGCCCTTACAGTAAATAATTTTTTTACAATTAATCATTTAAATCTCTCCCCTTTTAGTTCAAAATTGTTCCTACAATGATCTTATCACAAGCTGCCCATGTAAAAAGATGCTTTCTGTCTTTTTCTTATAAGCCTTCTTTAAGAACTGAAAGGCTGCAATAAGGTCTCCCTGGAGCATTCTCTTCTTCAGTATAAACAACCCCAGATTTCTTAGCTTTTCTTCATAGTGGAGCTGCTCCAGCCCACTGAGCATCTTTGTGGCCTCCTCTGGACCTATTCCAACAGGTCCATGTTTTTTCTTGTGCTGAGGACCCCAGACCTGGGCACAGCACTGCAGGTGGGGTCTCATGAAAGCAGAGTAGAAGGGGACAATCACCTACCTCAACCTGTTGCCAATCCTCTTTTGCTGCAGCCCAGGATACCATTGGCCTTCTGGGCTGTGAGTGCACATAGCCAGGTCCAGCTTTTCATCCATGAAAGCCCCAAAGTCCTTGTCTACAGTGCTGCTCTCAACAAGTTCATCTCCCAGTCTGTACTCATGTCTGGGATTGCCCTGACCCATATGCTACACCTTGCACTTGGTGAACAATTCTCTAATGGAAATCCATATGTATGAGCTGTCAATTGCAGCATGAGAGCTGTGATGCAAATTCTCTTTTGCTATAACTAAACTCAACTGTTGGTTGAGTCCTGTCAGTTATCTTACTGAAGAAACTGATGGTTCAGTACTACAGTGATTTACCCTACAGAACAGCAAAAAGTTCATAATCAAGTACAGCAGAACTCATCTTCATTGTTGAATAAAGCTCTGACTTTTTTGTTGTTATAAAAATTAACACGTTTTAGTTTTGGTGTATAATTGCAGTTAACAGCCATCTATTACAGTTTGTAAAAATCTAACTCTTCAAATCCACTTCATTATTGTTTAGCAGCTGGGGAAAAAAGTGCATGTAATATATTTTTGATCAATAGCTTTTGCACATACATGGTAAGCTACCAGAGAACTCCAGATTTCTTTTTGGAGCTGATGGCATAATGGATCCAGATTAGTATGTGTCATATAAATTTAAGGTTTGACAGGCCCGTAAAGGAGACCTTGTTGGTACAAGTGAATACTGGGTATTCTTAGTTGCTTGAAGCATATGAAGTTTTGGAGTTTGCTATGCAAACTTGAGTTACTATTGTATAAGAAATCTGGCTTCTCTGAATTCCAGAATAGTGATTTTACTCACTTGAGAAAACACAGCCAGCCTCCACTCATTTTGGCAAAGGTGACCCACTAAACATTTTCTCAGAGGTTGTGTATCCCAGACAGCTAAATACTGTTGTACAGTATGAGTACTTAAGCGAGCTGACAGTTGCATCTTGCCATTAGCACAAATTTAAATACAAGCAACTTAGCACGCATTTAAAAATCTAAAGGCAATCTTATTTCTTGATGAAAATGTTTAGTTCCATCAATTTTCTTTAGGTTTTGTGTGATGAAGGTTGATACTTTTCCTGCAGTCAATATGAGATTACTGTCATAAAAACCTATTGAGCTGTCTAGAGGAGCTTTTCAGCCCCTGCACTGTCCATGTTTCACAGAAATGGATCAAGTCCCTTTGACATAGATGTATTGTGTAGTTCAAATTTCAGAGTATCACAGAATATTCTGAGTTGGAAGAGACCCACAAGGATCATTGAGTCCAACTGTTAGGTGAATGACTGGCCCATATAGGGGTCAAACCCACGACCTTGGTGCTTTTAGCATCATGCTTGTTCATCTCAGGGCTGAAAAAAGAAGCCTAGAGCACCTGGTATTCCCAGGTAGTCTCCCATTCTAGTACTAACCAGGCCTGATTCTGCATAGCTTCCAAGATCAGATGAGATTCAACACTCTTAGGGTGATAGGGTATCTAGAGACTCTCTCCTGAGAGAGAAGTTTTAGAATTGCTCAGTTGATTTCCTGTAGTAAAATTATAAAGATGAATGCATATTATTTGCTGTAACCTTATGTAAGTCAAGTCAAAATCTGCTGTTCAAATTAGTAAAGTAGCTTTAAGCAGTCCAATCATAAAGCCTTAACTGTCAGTAGGATCTCTTTTACCTAAGCCAGTGGTGTATCTCCAACTTTGTCCTAAACCATTTGATGAAAGTGAACTTAATGTAATGTATACTTTAAGATTGTAATATGGCAGCTGCAGCTGAGATTACCTGATGTAAGAAATTGTTTATGTAGTTGTAAACTTTGCTTTAAAGCAAATGCCAGGGTTGCGTTTTTTTCTCTAGTCACTTTGTGCTTGAACTTGCATCATGGAACATACCATACATACAGACGTACTGCTCCATTAATGTGTTTCTAAAATTGGATGTTGCACTTTTTCAACTTTTGCAGCTCATCACTTAAAATATTCAAAAGATAAACTGATTTCCTTAAGTTTCCTCAGTAGGATGTACGTACAACATCTGAAAATCTTGACTGGTGATGAGACTCTTAGTTCTTGTTTAAAATTGCCTGACAGGATTCATAAGTGAATATCAGAAGACAGGGGAACATGATGGTACCATGAAACAAGCAGGATTGCATCATATCAACTTGGCCTTCAAAACCAGTGACAGATGTATTGGATTAATATTTGTTTGCTCAGACTGGTTGCATGTAAATGATTCTATTTGAAACAACTGAAGTGGGTGTCACTGATGGCTTAAATTAACTCATGTCTGTGATTTGTTTTTGCATTTATCTTTTTATATCTTTTTCAGGTGTTTTTTGATTTAATGAGAGAAATTAGAGCCAGAAAAATGGAAGACAGCAAAGAAAAGAACGGGAAGAAGAAAAGAAAAAGCCTGGCTAAGAGGATCAGAGAAAGATGTTGCATTTTATAATCAGAAGCTTGGATTCCTTTCCTACCCTGACCATACTAATAAAAACCATAATTTAAAAGCATGCCATTGAAGGCTGAAGTGACTGAAATTACCCTAACATGTTGGAAAATGTAATGTACCACTAAAAGCATGATTTGGAGCTGCACTGAAAGTCAAATTCACTGAAAACAAATTATGTGGCTTCAAGAGAAGCAAAGTTCAGTCCATTTCATAATTGCCTACCTTCTCACATTTCTTCTGAATGTAGTGTTTCATAGGTAGTCTTTTCTTTAATAGTGAACAGAGGGGCAAAGTATTACTTTGTGGGTTCTTATAAAGCATACTTTTATATCACTGGTATTTGTCAATTCATCTTGTCTTCTGTTGCCTTGAAAATTACAATTATGAACATGATACCTAACAAAGCAGTATGCAGCTGTTTTGCCATGGAGTTATGCAAATTAGAAAAGAATAATGTATATGCGAACAGCTATGTTGAAGAAAACTATATGTGGTTCTGCATTACCTGATTAACTTAAAAGAGCGATGTGATCTTTTACATTAAAACATTTGAATATGCCTTAATTTTAAAACCCAAACATAGCAGGTTGCTTAATCAAGGGTGTATTTTCAACTCTGTTGCATGGAGACTGTCCCTGTGCATCAGTGCAAGACTGCCCTCTCTGTGGGAGCGCAGTTACATGGATGCTTTCACTCACTAGCTGTCTGCTAGCAGTGTCTGTTCTTTAAATGTGTGCCATACTCTGGTAATGTGAATAATACAGAGCATATTCTGTCATCTGTATCTTGGTAGACAATATGGTATCTTAAAATTAAAAGGTCAGAATACACATAAGACTGAAGTCATAAGCCTATGGCACATCTAAGCCTGGAATGGTTGTTTAAAATTTAATGTGCTGGTACCTTGAAACTTCCCTTTTGCACATAGATTTTTGTCTAGATGTTCCTTGGGTTTTAACTCCCTGGAATTGGGTGGAGTGGGGCTGATCTAGTAGCGCTTATGTGTTTTGAGTTAAGATGTTGTCTGGGAAATTCTGGTTAATTTCTTTTGTGTTCCTAATACTTCTATTGGAACATGGTGTGTTATGCTGAAGCTCTTTGCAGGTTTTGTATTGTTTAGTCTATGTTGAGTTTCAAATGGGGAACAGTGTAGCTATTTTTTCTACTTAATGTTGATATCAAACAATCAAACGTGCTTTGCAATACAGAAACCTTTAACATGCACATCCAAAATCCCCAAACAGAACATACTGCCTGAGTTGCTTCAGAACAGCAAGAATACTAGTACATGGTTAGTGTGCTACATCTTAATTAAAAATATACCAGAATGTTTGAGGGTTTTGGAGTCCTCTGGGGTGAGACAGGCTAGATCAATTCCACAAACTTATACTTTTTATACATGTATAAGCCTATAACTGACAGTTTAAAATGTGCTCCAGCAAACTAGGTAACAAATATTTAACTTTCATGCTAACAAATGTTTTAGGGACTCAAGTCTTAGGAGTTATATTTGTCATGTTCAATATTTATCAGTAGGAATTTTGTATGTGCATTTAGTAGACTGCCAAGTGCAGAATAAAAGTTACTCATGTAACTGGCAAGTATAAGCCAGTCTTCATCTTACTGTGTACTCATTTGGGTCTATTTAGCCAGGGAGTCTAACCACTAACATAGTGACTTTGCTTTGGAAATTGTGTACTGGGAACTGAGGTGTTATGAAGCCATTGGACACACAAAACTTGTCTTGGCTGATGCCTTGTCCTATCCTTTTATTTGCTATTTGAGCCACTGAAAGATGAATAAACTTCCATTTTTCTAAAATACTTGTGCAGTGTTAATTGATAACTGTGCTATTCATAAACATTGCTATAGCCGATGTCAACTATCAAACAGTTAAATCTAAGTACTCTAGAAGACTGGTTTGTGTGCATGAAGAAAATTGTTCGTTAAACCAAATTAGTATGATAAAAAGTCACTTTCTAAAAGCTGAGACTATGTATGTGCTACCTTCTGTCCATAGATAACTTGCTTAGTTGCTACAAGACTACCTGAAAATGGGCAACAAACTGAAGTAAGCTTGTTCCAGAATTACTTGTCTATAAGAATGGAAAGTGAGACTTAAACTAACAAACAACAGCAGAAATAAATAAAAACCCCAAACAAACAAAACCCCAAATAAGAAAAAGGACAACCTATATAGATTTTAATAAAATAAAAATGCATTCTAAATTATTTTCTTTTGGCACATTCCAGAAGAACCCGTGTGTGCTTCCTCGGCCTGCAGGAAATACAGCTTGCATCATGTGTTATGGGATTTGGGTATATTTTGAGAGAGTCATCCAAAGTGAGCATTACATTTGCATCATAGAGGAGTGTTTTGTTTAGCCTACTTGAGTGTCTGAAATTCCTAGGTCTAGCTGCTCAGTGCTTCTGTGGCTGAGCACACTTTTTATCCCCTATTTATTCAAGTAGCTGAAGACACTTTCTTCTCTGGCAAGATCAAAGCCTTCCATGGTAGTTGCCTCCAAGTTAGCCTGATGCTGGCAGTTCTGTTGCTCCCTTTTGTGAATGCAATGTATGGTAAATCTGCAGACCACAGAGAGATGCCTTGATTTGTAAAAAGCTATAAAGTTGAGTCTTAAATTTTTATGCTAACTTTATTATATTCTGTAACTTTTCATAGCTTTAAAAACTCAAATGACTTTCAAAAATATTGGTTAAGAAATCTGTGGTGTATTTGGTAATTTCTGTAGCCTCCTGCTGAGTATACAGTAGCTTAACAATAGTGCTGTCTAGCAGTTTTCTTTGACTATTACACAACAGCATGAGAGTGTGCAGGAAATCCTTTCCCGTTCATAGAGACCTTGTTCACATCACAGTAGCGTGCAGAATGACCCTTCTGGCAATTCCAGTGGCAAACATAATGCAATAAAATATACTCCATATCTGAGTCTTGTGCTCACAATATTCGTAGGTAGGAACCAAATCTTTTATCTAAGTATATGTGAAATTGGCTTGCTGAAAATCCTGGGCTCTATTTTCAGACACCAAGGTTTGCAGTGCCTCTATGAAACTACAGAATCAGAATATTCTGAGTTGGAAAGGACCCACAAGGATCACTGACTCCAACTCCTGGAGCATAGGACATCCCAAGTCACGTCATGTGCCTGAGAGCATTGTACAAACACATCTTGAACTCTGCTGGGCTTGGTGCTGTGACCACTTCCCTGGGGAGCCTGTGCCCAACCACCCTCTCCATGAAGAGCCTTTTTCTAATATCCAACCTACACCTCCTGGACACAACTTCATGCCTTTTCCTCGGGTCCAGTCACTGATCATGAGAGAAGAAACAGTACCTCCCCTCTGCTTTCCCTCATGAGGATGATGAAGAGTGCGATGAGGTCTTCCTATGAAGGGGAGGTGTCCTCTTCTTGATTATAGTTCAATGCAAAATGTGGAGCAGCAGAGCAGTGGCGGGTAACACGTAAGTGTATACAATACATTTAGTTGTGTCAGAACTGGATGAGAAAGTAAGCCTATGACAGCTGAGAATTGAAGAGGAGAAACTAATAGAGCACCTTAATTTCTAAACTTTCTCATTGGTAGACATGCTGGCTTTTACATCCATGAGGATGCAGTCAGTCATGTGCATAAAATATTTCTTTCCAAATTCATTCCTACCAATTTTTGGCTGTAATTAATTTAAATAAATGGGTATGTTTCAAAGAACTGAAATATGAGAGAAACTTATTGCATATTTTTGTGGTAACTTCAGCTTGTTACTAAAACTGAGTGGTAGCAAATGTGCCAGTGTTGCTATTACTGGAGCATACATTAATCTTTGATCTAAATACATCGACCAGACTGGGATATTTTGGTTGAAGCTTCATTGTCAAAAAAATGCTGAAATACATACCACTTGAGATCTGAGTTGGATTGGACATATGCCAAGGCTCTATTTAACCAACCATCTATTTAACTGGTACAATCTATTTTGGATATAATTTGGCTTGTGTGTGCTCTAAGGTATTTTCTTTTTTTCAGCTTGTTCTGGGCAACACAAAAAATGTGTATTGTGTTCCATTTTTCCTCTACATCAATCCATGCAGTTTGTGTTAATGTTCCTTTAAGACCTGGAGGCCAGAATTGGACCTGAAGTGTTTTACCCTGGAGGGGTAGGTTCTGGCCAGGGTGGGAGGTTTGAGGGGTCCCTTTAAGAGACAGGGAACAGGCACACAGAGTCCTCGTTTCTTGCTGAGATGCCGAGGAAGTTGCCTGGCATAGATCTCCAAAAAACTGTGTTTTTTCAATCCAAAACTGTTTCAGAGGGAATTTCACAATACACAGCCTCAGCGCCAAGCTGGAGCTGTTGGGGCCAGGGCTGTGGGCTTTGGTGCCCAGTGAGTTGGTTTTCTTTCCCCACAAAGCAGCAGCAACTCGGAACTGCAGTACCCAAACCAGCTGTGTCTGGCCAGCCAAAAAGGAGCAGAGGAACTGACACTGCAGGCTGGGAGCTGCCCCAGGCAGTGCCAGTCCCAGGGAACTGACACTGCAGGGTGAAGGCTGAGCCAAGTGGGACTTCTCTGCCATCTTGTCTTTGTGCCCTAGGCCATGCAGTCTTCTTCAGATGCCACCGTATTGGGATGGGGCTTCTCCACCCTCTTGTTTTCTTTGTTCCTGGGGAGTCCACAGGATTCAGTACCTCTGTGATTATTACTGTTATCTAGGTTGTGGCTATTTTTTTTAAAGTAAATTTTATTTTTCACTTATACCTTCTCACATTCATCTCTCCTTATCAGTGAAAGATGCGTGATTAAAACTAAAGGGGAGGTAGCTCATTTCTCAGGATTCACCCCATAATTTATCTTAAACTAAGACATGCTGTGCAGAAGGTTGATTTAAAAATATGTATAGATTCCCTTAATGAACTTGGTAGCAATTACATTTTTTTCTAGTCCGTTTCTATTTGATTTGGCCATAATTATGGCAGAATGGTAAGGAGAGGAGGGGGGAAGCTGATTTCTGCACCGCCTGGGGGCAAGTGGCCATCATGCATGGGCAGCTGGGAAAGCACAGGGTGGGCAAAGGGAGAAATCAGGAAGTGTCCAGAACTCAGATGAAAGCTTAGTGGGTCTTTTCAATGCTTTGGGAGGTAAGATGAGGATCAGGAACTAAAACTGCACATCAGGGATGGGCACAAAACACTGGTGTGCTCTTGGTGCCAAAAGCAAGGTGGGATGGACAGTGAGGCCCATGAGGCTGACAGTGCCAAACTGCCAACTGGATACATGCCCTCTTTTTCTTCCTCTTGCTGGCAATATCAGTACTGATTTTCAGGTATTTTCTTGCTATCTGAGGTCAGATAGCACCTGCAGCAGTGTTGGACCTACATTTGCTCTACTCCTCTGCTGTCCTCTTCACAGACCTCACTCTCATTCCTCTTGGAAAGGGAGTAGGCAGTAAATGGTTACAGAGTGTGAGCCACTGATCTGGCAAATGTTGCTTCCTGTGCTTGTGCTGTGAGTATAGAGTAAAAAGAGGTTGAAGGCAAGTAGGAAGAAGCTTTGTCCACAGACCCATCACAGCCATGACCACAGCTGTGACAGCACCCTTGCACTCTTTTTCCATGGAAAGTCTGAAGGAGAGTCTGGAACCTTGAGGTCCCACAATGTTATTCTTCTCTCTATGCTTCTTATGGGTTGTCCATTTTCCACCCTTTTGTTATTGATTGATGCTGGGACAGCTTACTGTTTGTCAGTATCCTAGGCACAAAGGAGAGGATCTGGTAAGTTAGAGCTTATGCTTCATGGATGTCCTGGCTAAGAGTGGAGGCATGAGGTCCTGAAAGTAATGGGTTGAGGTTTACCTTCAACCGAGCTCAGCATGCTTGGTATATTTCTGTTCGAGTTATTTTTGCTTTTTGCTTCTTCTGTGAAGGAAAACTTATTAGATAGGGTTGGGGTTTTTTCAGTGCAACAAAGCAGACCTGTTAGCTAAAATGCTGCCAGACTAATGTGTTAAATATTAGTCATCTCTAAAGAAGGAGTCTAAAACAGTAATGCTTTTGTTTTATTTGATAACTGCCAAAATGCCTACTGAAATAGACCGGGGAAGTGTCAAAAAAGGGGTTAAAAATAATGTACTGTGTCTATGGATAGCATTTTGCTATGGGTGGTTGTAACTCCTGCAAATGTCAGAGCTGGCTTGAGGAGGTAGGTGCTAGATAATGTGTACCTAAGGAGCACATCTTGCATCAGACTGAGAGCTTGATTTTTAGCCTTGATCATGTCCGAGATGTGGGGGTTTGTTGACCTGTGGAAACCCAGCAAAACTGGATAAACCCAGCAAAATTTTAAAGAACACTTTTTGCAAATTTGTGCAGATGGTTGCATTATCTTGAGATGATCCACAGCTCTCCTCTCCCCCCCAGAAGGTACATGCCTTCTTCCAACAAAGTGACAGAGCCAGTGCCTAGACTGGGAGATGGTTATGGGTACTTAGTGTCTTCTGCTAGTGCAGCGCTGGGAAGAAATGTCATCACAGGAAATTATTCTGTGTGAACTGGTCTCCAATTTCTTGACATGGTGGCCTTCCAAAAGTTTCACAAATAGGACTAGTGGAGCACCAGAAGCAACACACAGAAATTAAAAGACAGAAAAAATAAAAGAGAGAAAAGACGGTTTTGTTTCAGTAGACACCAGATGTCTGGGCCAAGAGAGCAATGGGAAAGACAGAAGAGGAATAGGGAAGGCCCCTTCCCTTCCCTTCC
>VWZS01008748.1:29557-45650 GCA_013397075.1 Rhabdornis inornatus | reverse complement strand
TTTTTTTTTTTTTTTTGCATTATGATGATCTGAATTATCTTTTCCTAAATTATTCCAGGATTCTACATAAAAATGGAATTTCTTGCTCAGGTTTTACCTGTATCCCAATTTTTTTTCCCCCTGTTTTCCCAAGATTTCCCATTGTTTGAGGAATTTCAGCCAGGAGATGAAATTCCAGCTGGGAAAGGATCAGAGTATGGGGGAAAGTCCAGAGGGACCAGAAATATTTGGGAAAAATAAAGATTTGGGAGAAAGGAAGGAATATTTGGGAAAAAGAAATATTTATTTGGGAGAAAAAAGGGAATATTTGGGAGAAAAAAGGGAATATTTGGGAAAAGAAATATTTGGGGAAAAGAAAGGAATATTGGGGAAAAGGGAATATTTGAGAAAAGGGAATATTTAGGAGAAAAAAGGGAATATTTGGGGAGAAAGAAGGGAATATTTGGGGAGAAAGAAGGGAATATTTGGGAAAAGGGAATATTTAGGGAAAAGAAAGGAATATTGGGAGAAGGGAATATTTGGGACAAAGGAATATTTGGGAGAAAAAAAGGGAATATTTGCGGAGAAAGAAAGGAATATTTGGGAAAAGGGAATATTTGGGAGAAAAAGGAAGATTCAGGAGAAAGAAAGGAAGACTTGGGAAAAGGGAATATTTGGAAAAAGGCAATATTTTGGAAAAGGGAATATTTGGGGAAAAGAAAGGAATATTGGGGAAAAGGGAATATTTGGGAAAAAAAGAATATTTTTATATTTGGGAGAAAGGAATATTTGGGAAAAAGTTGGAGCTGCTCCCTATTTTCCTTTCCAAATCCCATCCCATGGATGCACCGACCTCACCCAGAGGGGCCCCTCATTCCCAACCCCCCAATTCCAAGAATTCCCTCATTCCCAAGGGAATTCCCTTTTTAACCCTTTCTCAGCCACTCCCCCACCCCATAACCAGCATTATCCTTTTGCCAAACCCTCCAATTCCAAGGATTCCCTAAATTATTCCAAATTATTCCAAGGGTCCCCTCACGCCAGAGGAGCCGCCATTCCCAAGGCGCCCTCAATGCCAATCCCAAGGAATTCCCTCATTCCCAAAGGGCCCCCCAACATGAAGGAATTCCCTTTTTAACCCTTGTTCACTCCTCCATCCTATTAACAAGGGTCCCCTCATTCCCAATCCTCCAATTCCAAGAATTCCCTCAAATTCCAAGGGTCCCCTCACGCCAATGGAGCCGCCATTCCCAAAGCCCCCTCAATGCCCAAGGTGCTGCGCAGTACCAAAACCCCCTTGGAGAGCAATCCCCCGCTACTGCCATGGCTCCCCTCAGGGCAAATCCCTCATTTCCAAGGATTCCCTCATTCCCAAAGGCCTCCATATTCCCAAAAAAACCCCATTTCCAAGGAAACCCCTCCCCTGCGCCCCCCTCGTTGTCCAGAAATGGTCTCGCCCTCCCCCTCAACCTCACCCGCTCCCGGCGCTCGCGGCCCCGCGCGCTCCGCCGGCCCCGCCCCCTCCCCGCTGACCAATCAGAAGCCGGCACAATCCCCAGCGTTGTCCAATAGCGCGTCACTTCCGGGTTGGGCGGTGCCTGTTTGCAAGCCCCTTGTGATGACGTCACGCGCACAGCGTGTGGCGTCACGAGGGCTCCGCGGCGTGCGGGTGGGTTGGAAAACCCGGGAATTTTTCCGCGGGAATCTCGCGTTTTGGGATGAGCTGGGGAGGGAATATTGGGGTGAGGGGGGGAATCCCCAGGCTGTGGGAGCGACCCCTTCCAGGGAGCCCCGAAGGAAACGGGAATTTCTGTTTTTTCCTGAGAGAAAAGCGATTTTCTGCTTTTTTCCTGAGGGAAAAGGGAATTTCTCTCTTTTCCTGAGGGAGAAGGCGAATTTCCCGTTTGTTTGGGAGGGAAAGAGGAATTGCTGCTTTTCCTGGAGGAGGGGTTGCTGTTTGGCTGTCCGCAGGAAAAAGGAAATTAAAAGGGAAAAGGGAATTTCAGCTTTTCCCGAATGAAAAGGAAAATTTTTGGATTTCCAGCTGATTTCTGGTTTTCCTAAGAGGAACGAGAATTTTCGAGTTTTCCCAGGGGAATTGGAAGTGTGTTACCAGAGGGAGAGGCTGGTTTCTAATTTTCCTGAGGGAAAAAGCAATTCCTGTTTTTCTGAGGGAGAAACCAATTTCTGGTTTTTCCTATGAAAAAACAAAATTCTGTTTTTGCTGATGGAGTGGCTAATTCCTTGTTATCCTGAGGGAAAAAGGAATTTCTGTTTTTCGTAAGAGAAAGATCAGACCCTGGATTTCCTAAGGAAACAGAAATCCTATTTTCTGGGGGAAGAGACTATATCCTAATTTTCCCAAGGAAAAATGGAATTTTTGCTTTTACTGGGGGGGTGGCTGCTTCCTAAATTTCTGAGGCAGAGGAAAATTCCTAGTTTTCCTGAAGGAGAGGCCAGAATCCTGTTTTCTGAAGGAATATTTTTCATTATCCTGAGGGAGAAGGAAATTCCTGCTCATCCTGAGGGAGAGGTTGGTTCGTGGATGTCCTGAAGGAAAAATTCCTATTTTTCTGGAAGTAAACACCAGACTTTGCTTTTCCTGAGGGAAAACTGGTAGGTCCTGGACGGAAACTTGGATATGCCATGGGATTTGTGGATTTCCTGAGGGAAAAATTCCCATTTTTCTGGAACTAGACACCAGGCTTTGCTTTTCCTGAGGGAAAACCAGCAGCTCCTGAGGCTGGTCCGGGAAGGAAACCTGGATCTCCTACAGGATTTGTGGATTTGCTGAGGGAAAAATTCCCATTTTTCTGGAAGTAGACACCAGGCTTTCGTTCTCCTGAAGGAAAACCTCATTCCTGCTTATCCCAACCCCCAAACCAAGCAGGATATTCCCCCAAATCCCGATTTTTTTGTGTCTTTCCCCTCAGACCGGGCTCCATGACAGAGCAGGAGAGGCCACGGCGGCTCCTGAGGCTGGTCCAGGAGGGAAACCTGGAGGTGTTATGGGATTTGTGGATTTGCTGAGGGAAAAATTCCCATTTATCTGTAAGTAGACAACAGGCTTTGCTTCTCCTGAGGGAAAACCGATAGGTCTAGGAGGGCAATTTGGATGTGCCATGGGATTTGTGGATTTCCTGAGGGAAAAATTCCCATTTTTCTGGAACTAGACACCAGGCTTTGCTTTTCCTGAGGGAAAGCCAGCGGCTCCTGAGGCTGGTCCAGGAGGGAAACCTGGATGTGTTATGGGATTTGTGGATTTCCTGAGGGAAAAATTCCCATTTTTCTGGAAGTAGACACCAGGCTTTCGTTCTCCTGAAGGAAAACCTCATTCCTGCTTATCCCAACCCCCAAACCAAGCAGGATATTCCCCCAAATCCCGATTTTTTTGTGTCTTTCCCCTCAGACCGGGCTCCATGACGGAGCAGGAGAGGCCACGGCGGCTCCTGAGGCTGGTCCAGGAGGGAAACCTGGATCTCCTACGGGATGAGCTGAGGCTGGATGAGATTCCAGAGGCTCCCAGGTGGCGCTGGGGACGTTTGGGTGACTCCCTGCTGCACCATGCCGCTCGCTCAGGACACAAGGACGTGCTGGAATTCCTGGTCCTGGAGCTGGGGATGGACATGGAGGTGGCCAATGGGGACTACAAGAGACCCATCCATGAGGCTGCTTCCATGGGACACCAGGAATGTGTGGCCTTCCTCCTGGAGAGAGGGGCGAGTGTGGACTGCTTGAAAAAGGCTGACTGGTAGGTGCTGGGATTTGGGGAATGTGGGAATGTGGCTGCTGGAGGTGGTGGTTGGGATCGTGGAATGGATGGGAAGGAGCTTAAAGATCATCCAGTGCCACCTGGGACGTCTTCCACTGTCCCAGGCTGCTCCAAGCCCCGATATCCAGCCTGGCCTTGGACATTCCAGGGATCCAGCTTCTCTGGGAATTCCAGCCCAGCCAGCAATTCCTAATTCCCAAGATCCCATCCATGCCTGCCCTGTGGCTGCGGAAGCCATTCCCTGTGTCCTGTCCCTCCATGCCTTGTCCCCAGTCCCTCTCCAGCTCTCCTGGAGCCCCTTTATTCCCTGGAATGTGCTGGAAGCTCCCCCTGGGTCCTTCTCTTTTCCAGGGGAACATTCCCAGCTCTCCCAGCCTGGCTCCAGCCCTGGGAGCAGCTCTAGGGATTCCTCTGGATTTGCTCCAGCAGTTCCAGCTCCTTATGTTGGGATCCCAGAGCTGGACTCCATGTGGGATCCCATGAGTGGTGCAGAGGGGCAGAATTCCCTTCCCCTGCTGCCCACACTGTGGATCCAGTTGGATTTTTGGGAGAAATTCCAGCCTTATCCCTGCTTTTCCCCTAAAAGTTGTGGATTGCTGCTACACTCTTCCCTTAGGGATGTGCTGGAAAAGAAAATAAAATTATTGCCCCCAGCTCCCAGATGAAAGCCAGGGAAGATGCTTTGGAGCTGAACTGCCACAAATCCAAAAGCAGCATTCCAGAGCTGTGGAATTGAGAGAATTGAGGGAATTGAGGCTTTCCAGCCTGGAGCTGAGGCTGAGATTCCATGAGCCTGGATTTGTGTGGCAGTGCCATGGATTAAAGCCAGGGAGCTCTGGGCTTCCTAAGGTATATCCAAACCTTTGGGAAAAGTCTCATTTGCCTTAAAAGCCCAGAATGCTTTGAGGGGCTGCATGGAAAAACAGCTGGAGTATTCCCAGCCTGGAAAAGCTGCTGTAAAATCTCCTGGCTCTTCAGGCAAAGCCCCTGAATCCAGGTGGGACATCACATTTGTTGTCCCAGGTTTATTTTATTTTATTTTATTTTATCTTCTTCCAGGACTCCCCTGATGATGGCCTGCACCAGGAAAAACCTGGAAGTGATCAAAACTCTGGTGGAGCATGGAGCCAACCCTTTGCTGAGGAATAAGGATGGCTGGAATTGCTTCCACATTGCCAGCAGGGAAGGACACCCTGAGGTGCTCCAGTACCTCCTGGATGTGTCCCCAAACTGCTGGGACACAGGGAGCACCACGGGGAGAACTCCTCTGCACACAGCAGGTACAGCAGGCATGCATCCAGGGAATCTGCCAGCAGTGCACAGTGGGACAGGGATGTTGTTCCTGCTTAATTTGGAGAAGGAAAAAGTCAGGGAAAAGGGAGAGGTGGATCCATCCTGGCATCTTCTTTGGGATCCTTGGATCAAGTTCGTCTCTCCCTGGCACTGGTGGATCTGAGCTCCCTGCACTTGGAATGTGGGGGTGATTTTCCTTCCTGCTGTGTAAAGCTGGGAACTGCTCTTGGAAAACCTCCCCAGCTCCAAGCACATCCCAGCATTGGAAATTCCTGAAGGCAGCAGAGCTTTCAGGAATTTCAAAGAGAGAAACCTTTTGGGATCTGCCTCGGGATGTATTTATTTATTCTATCTTTATTATCTTTATTTCTTTTCCAGCTTCAGGCTGGGCCGGGGGGGTTCAGGTTGGATATTGGGAAAATTCCTTCATGGAAACAAAGGGTTGTGTAAGCATTGGAATGAGCTGCTGGAGTCCCCATTCCTGGAGGGATTTAAAATCCACTTGGATGTGGCACTTGGGGACAGTGCTGGGAATGGTTGGGCTCGAGCACTTTTCCAACCAAAATGACTCCATGATTCCAATAATAAACTCCAAATTTTGGAATTTGTGCCCTTGCTGTCATCCCATGGTGAGAATTCCAGAGGGCCTTTTTGCAAAGGGGAGGGAATACACAGCAACTGTTGTTGGAGCCCCCCATGCCCAATTCCCTTTTCCTTGCTTTTAAGGGATATTCAAAGGGAACGTGCAGGTTTAGGAATCCCAGCCATCCTCAGGGTTTTTGGGAAGGGCTCAGACCACATCCAGAGTGGGAATCAGGCTGTGTATTCCAGGTCTCAGCAGGCAAGATGAGCCCTGGCTACCCAAACTCCTTTCCCAAAGAATTTAATCGGGATTGACTCCCTGGAAAAACCCGAGGTGTTGGGAGGAGCCCCTGCTGTGCTTTTCCAGCTCTTGTTCCATCACTCTTGGCTCGTCAGCAGTGACAATTCCAGCCCTTGGGCACCACTGAGTCCTTGTGCTTGACCTGGGAATGAAAAAAACAGGGAATGAGTGCTTTGTGGGATCACAGCAGGTTGCCTGAAGTGGCTGATCCCGATTTTTTTTATGTTCTCCCATCCCTGCCCAGTTCCAGGTGTTGTTTTGATGGAGCTGGCAGCTCCTGTCCCAGCAGGAGGTGGATGTTGGGTTGGGATCTGGGACAGGCTCAGGAGCAGGGTGAGCTCTGGGATTTGGGATGATCCTGTGGGAAAAGGGGAATTTTCACCTTGAGCCAAAGTCTTCTCCTTTCCTTGGGATATGGGAATACAATTGGGATCTTGGATTCTGCTTCCTAGAGGTGCCTCCACTAGTGTTTTCTTTGGCAAAGCCACCAATCCACGATTTGGGTGGATTTCTGGAATTTCCTCATCTAGCCAGACCTTGGAGCAGCAGCTGGAGTGGGAATGGGGAAAGGCTGGGATTATGGAATTAGGGAATTATGACTTAACCCTCCACTGCCCCCAATGCAATTTGATCCCAAACTTATCCCAGTGGATATTCCCAGTTCCTGAGGCAGGAGTGAGGGACCAGAGATGGTGCTGGAGCTGCCAGGGGAAATCATGTCAGGACAAGCTGCCTTTTCCATGGATTTCCATGGGTTTCCATCCCAGGGGTGTGGATTTGAGCACATTAACCCATGACCAGGCCAGCTGCCTTCCTGGATTGCTGAAGGATCATTATCTCCCTCCTGCAATTATTTTTTATATTAATAAGGGTTGATTCCTTCAGCTTTGTTGCTTCTTCTATCCCAAGGGAAGAAAATTGGGAAGAGGTAATTGTGGATCCCAGCTCTCCCCTGTCTCTGTTCCTGATAAAAGATGGAATTGTGCTGCTTGGAGGGATTTTTCTTCCCATGACTTGGATTTTCCATCAGCTCAGGTGAAGAGCAGGCAGGGAGCAGGAGCAAAGAGCCAAAATCTGGGAATCCCTCAGTGGGATTCCAGCTGAAATTTGCTCCTGGGAACACACATTTCCCAGGAACCCTTTTTCCATCACCTGATGGAGCAGCTCCAGCCTTGGTTTGATATTATTTTCCTCTTGAATATATCCCTTTTTTTTGCAAAATGACCTGCAGGGGTAGGGAAAAAAAAAACAACAAAAAAAGCAAAAAGCTGGATCAAAGCTGTGTGAAATGAAATGTTTAAAAAACCAAGAAAAAACTGGAATATTTCAGTGCCTCAGGCTCAAATCCTCCCCCTGTGTTGTTTTCCCTCTGAGACAGGGTGAGGATGATGAGATGGGAGTGGCTGAGGAGGGCTGGGAATGTTATCCAGCATTTCCCCTGCTGCCTGCTTTGTGTTTCTTTTGCTTCTCCCAGATCCCAATTCGGGAATGAACAAATAATTGGGAGAAACCCTCTTTGTTCCAGCTGGATTCTGTGGCAGTCAGAGCCAGGCAGTGCCCATTCCACATCAATTCCCTGGAAGGGAAAGGAAAGGAAATGAAAAGGAAAAAAAGGTTTTTTTTTTAAATCCCACCAAAAAATGGATGGGATTAAAACCCCTTGGAGCCCCTTCCTCCATCCCAAAAGGATCAGAAATCTGAGTGTGCCTCGCTGTAGGATCACAATGCCACAAACCCACAAACAATCCGTGTTTTTCCCATTTTTTCCCTTTTTTTCCCAGCAATGCACGGCTGTTCCCAGGTCGTGGAGCTGCTCCTGGAACGGTAAGCAGGCTCCTTGCAGCTTTTCCTCCCCCACCTCCCATTCCCTGCCAGGATTTGGACACAAAGGATGCTTGTGCTGCTCCAAGCACAGCACAGCTGCCCTGCCCTCCCATCCCGAGGCTGCTCCAGGTTTTTCCCAGCTGGATTCCCTCGGGATGGGCTCCCTCTTGGTTATGACACAAATCCCAGTTATGTAACTCAGCCCTGGCTTTGTTTTCCCTGCTGGTTCATTCCTGGTGCCTCCGATGTGACAATGACCAAAGGGATTCCTGGGAGCTGCTTCCCTAGGCTGGGCTTATCCTTGCTTTCCTGGGGAATTGCTGGGAAGTGGCTTTAAAGCAGCTCTGTTCCCTTCCCAGAGCTGGAGCAGCTTTCCCTGGGAATTGCAGCTCATCCCAAACCTACCCATGCTTGGCCCAGCATAAACAGCTCTGTGATCTAAATTCAGTTTTAATTCAGTTTTCTCTCATTTCACTGAATGAGATTGCTGGGCTCTTGATTTTGTACATCATTCCATGAGGGTCTGGTTATTCCCTGCTCCCCGTGCCCACCTTGGCCCTTCTGGAAACCCTCTGGTCAGGAAAAAAGGGAATTATAAATGATCTGCAGAACCCAAAAGAGCTGAACCCCCAAAAACCCCCACAAGTCATTCCCCAGGCCCTAAAACACCAGGACAGGTTTATCCACGAGCTTTATATATTCCATTTTCAATCCCAGCTGCTGAGAGTCTCCTTCCATAAGGATTTGGAGCTGCCAGCAGCTCTGTCCTGGCTTTTTCTGCTGTCATTTCCAGGTGCCAGTACAAATGTGACAGCAGAGACAGCTGTGGGGTCACTCCCTTCATGGATGCCCTCCAGAATGGGCACGTTGGCATTGCCAGGCTGCTCCTGGACAAACACCAGGTGGGTGCCAAAATTCCTCCCTGCTCCTTCCAGGAGCTGAGCCAGAGCTGCCAGGACAGGGGATCCACGTGTTCCTCGTGACTGGAGTGTGAGGAAACAAATTCCCAAATTGTAAAGGAAGAAATTGTGTCAAAAGGCAAATTCCCCCTGGAGATGAGAAGGATTTTGCTGAGTGAGGTCATCAGGGATCAGCTCCTCTGCAGGAATCATGGAATGGTTAAAAATCATCTCGTTCCACCATGGCAGGGACACCTCCCACTATCCCAGGATGCTCCAAGCCCCATCCAGCCTGCTCTTGGACATTTCCAGGGATCCAGGGACAGCCTCAGCTTTTGATTGTCAGAGCTGATGGAGTGGGATGGTGACACCAGGCAGTGGCAGGAGGGGACAGGACATTGCCAGTGCTCCAGGGGCAGCTGTACCAGAGCCAAAAGCAGCTCTTGGAATGCCAGGACTTGGTGTGGAGACTCCAGTGACCATGGATAACATGGAAATACCCATTCAGAGCTCCTCCCTGCCCTCCCTCTCTCCTGTGCTGTCTCCCAAAAATCCCTGATTTTCTCCAGGGAATGCCATTAGAGCCAATTGTGCACAGCAGGAACCAGACCACTGCGGTCAGTAATTTATTGATGATGGATGGATGGATGGATGGATGGATGGATGGATGGATGGATGGATGATCCCAACTGGTCGGGGCCCCCTCATGGCTGATTCTCCCAGAATTTTGGGAAGTTTGTGGTGGTTTTAACCTCACATTTCCGGCACTGAGGGTGGGAGAGGTGTGAAACCTCATGGAGCTTTCCTGGCAGTGCCAGTGCCTCCAGAGGGTGGTGATGCCATTTGGGATGAGTGCACTTTGTGTTATTTCCATGCTGTTCCTTCATTCCAGGCCTGTCCCACAGCTGTGGATGCCCTGGGTGCTCAGGCCCTGCACAGGGCAGCTGTGACAGCCCAGGATGGATCCATCCAGTTCCTGGTGTCCGAGCTGGGTGTGGATGTCAACGGGAGAGCCACGTCCCTGCAGCTGCCAGCCCTGCACTATGCAGCCAAGGTTTGTCCCTGGGCCCAAATTCCCTTGGAAAAGGAACCTAAACCACCTAAACCAGGCTGGCTCAGGTGTTTGGAGGATTTGAATTCCTGGCTCATCCTCTGCCACTGCCCATCTGCTCCTGACCAGTCCCATTCCCTGTTTTCTGGCCAGGAGGGTGAGGGTGGGATTCTCCCCCTCTGCTCTGCTCTGCTCTGCTCTGCTGAGATCCCACCTGGAGCACCAGATCCCAGCCCTGGGACCAACAGCAGCAGGACCTGGAGCTGCTGGAGAGAATCCAGAGGAATCCATGGAGCTGCTCCAGGGGTGGAGCCAGCCTGGGAGAGCTGGGAGTGTTCCTCTGGAGAAGAGAAGGATCCAGGGGGAGCTTTCAGCACATTCCAGGGAATAAAGGGGCTCCAGGAGAGCTGGAGAGGGACTGGGGACAAGGGACAGAGGGACAGGACACAGGGAATGGCTTCCACTGCCAGAGGGCAGGGATGGATGGGATCTTGGGAATTAGGAATTGCTGGCTGGGCTGGAATTGCCAGAGCAGCTGTGGCTGCCCCTGGATCCCTGGAATGTCCAAGACCAGATTGGACTTTGGGGCTGGGAGCAGCCTGGGACAATGGGGGGTGTCCCTGCCCCTGGCAGGGGTGGCACTGGATGGGCTTTGAGATCCCAGGAATTCCATGTTTGTGTCCAGCTGCCTGCAGGGGAGTGACAGGAGATGTCCAGACATGGGAAAGGAGAGCTGGGAAAGTGGGGGGAGCTGCTGGGATTTTATCTGTGTCCTTCACATTGGAATTATTTTGAATTCCAGAACCACTGGAGCTTTCTCCTCCTCCCAGCCCATGTGGGGAGCAGAGCTGTGGGTTCTGCAACATTCCCTGGGAGTGCAGAGCAGATCCCAAAACTTGACCAGGATCCCTTCTGGAATCCAGCTGGCAGCACAGGAATTCCCTGCTCAGATCCAGGGATGTTAAACCCAGGATTTTAACAGCCCTCTGAGCCTTTTAATGGGAATTAAACCTCATCCCAGTGCCCTGCTCCTACAAAACCATTGGTGCCACTCCCTGGGAGTGCAGAGCAGATCCCAAAACTTCTCTGCTGACCAGGATCTCTCCTGGGATCCAGATGGCAGCAGGGGAATGTCCCTGCTCACATCCAGGGATGTTAAACCCAGGATTTTAACAGCCCTCTGAGCCTTTTAATGGGAATTAAACCTCATCCCAGTGCCCTGCTCCTACAAAACCATTGGTGCCACTCCCTGGGAATGCTGGCACCACCCAGCCCTGCCTGCTCCCACAAAGGAGCCTTTTCTCCCATTTTCTTGGCCTCCTGCTCCCAGAAACCACGTCCAAAGCCCTTCTGGTTGCCAAGGGCACGTTGAACAGCAAGGCTCTGGGGGAAATATAATGTGCCTTGGAGAAATTCCCAGCTCCTGGCTGATTTGGGAATGACTGGATGGGATTCTCTCCCTTCCCCAAGCTCGGTGTCACTTTGTATTTACAGCACTGTTTGTTTGCCTGGTGGGTTGTGTTTTTATCTCCCTCTTTTTCTTATTCTTTTGCATTTATAAACACATGAAAATCGAGGTTTTTTAAATTCAATTTGCTGCCAGGGCTGTGGCAGCTACAGCAGTTCCTGGCTCGGTGTCTTTGCCGTGGAATTGGGAGATGGGAGGCTCTGGAGCAAGGAAGATGCTGTGGAATTCTATGGGAATAAGGAAAAAGAATGGGGGTGGGGGGAGGGGGATAAAAATAAGAGTTTTCCATTCCCAGGCTGCAGGACAAAGACTAATTCATGGCCTTGAGGATGTAATTCCAAAATCAGGCATGTTATTTAGGGAGAAAAGATTTGATTTCTGGAAAAGCCTGTGCAGGGTGGAGGGAGCTGGGGGCTGTGCTGGGTTTTTCCCTGTGGAATTTGAAATTGGCTCCTGGTGGAGGAAGGAGGGAGGACGCTGTGGATCATGGCTGGGACTTCTCCCAGGGTATCACAAATCCTGGAGGAATTCTTTGGGAAATGTTGGTGCCTGAGGGAGGCAGATGAGCAACAGCCCAGATCAGCAACAGGTTCTGTTCCTTGAGCTGGAATAACCCTGGAAAAATCAACTCCAGATCCCATGGGAATTGGAGGGATTTGAAACTCAAAGTTGGAGAGACCTGGGCCTAAAGGGGCTCCAGGAGAGCTGGAGAGGGACTGGGGACAAGGGACAGAGGGACAGGACACAGGGAATGGCTTCAGATTGGGAAAGGGGAGATTGGGGTGGGATTTTGGGAAGGAATTCCTGGCTGACCCTGATTTCCATCTGCTCCAAGATCCTCTGGAGCTCCTGAGAGCTGCCCAGGACAGAGCAGATCTGTGCAATTCCAGCTCAGGGATGGATCTGAGCACAGAGCTGATCCCAAATTCCACATTCTGCAGGAAGGACATGGACACACCATCCACACCCTGCTGTCCCTCGGTGCTGATATCCAGGCTAAGGATGGGAAGGGCCGTTCTGGTGAGAATTCCAAACTGTTTCCAAGCTTTATGTGACAGCAAGAGCTTCCATGAGCACATCCCAACCTCAGCATGCAGAGACATGCCAAATCCATGGATACATTTGCTCTGGGAGCAACATGATGGATCATCCCAGGTGTTTTTTGGGCATTTTGCATTCCTTGGCTTTCAACTTGCTGGAATTTCTGCTGGGGCTTTTCCCTTAGGGGGAGCACAGAGACACAAATTGGGAATTCTCTGCTTATTTTTCACCTGAGGAGCTCCAATGCTGCCTCCTCCCCCTAAAATTTAGCTGGAATGACCCTGCTGGAAGCAGGTTGGATGGACAAACACAAGGATTGAGCTCTCCAGCCTCAATTCTTTAGCAAACAGCCTGGAAGTGGCTGATGAGCAAATAATACCAGAGAGCTGGCACAGAAATAGAGTTGCTATAGCGATGCCGGAGAGTCGGCATTCCCAGCGGGAAAGGCTCAGGCAGCTCTTGCATCAGCATCTCCCCCAAAAAATTAAATTAAATGTAAAAAAAAAGGAGAAATGGTTTCATCAATTGGAAAAATTGGCAAATTCCCCAACCCTGGGGTTTGGTTTAAGGCAGGTTTTAGTGTTGCCATCTCTCCCTCCGCCCCCTCAGTGACTAAATCCGAGCTCTGCTGAGCTCATCCAGCCCTGGGATTTTTTTTTTTTCCCTATGGTCCCTCCTTGGCTGGCTTTGGGTCACTGTGTCCTTGGGAAGCTTCTCATCCACATCAGGATTATCCAGAGGGATCAGGATTGGATTAGATGGAAGGAAGATTTTTTTTTACAGTGAGGGTGGGGAGAGGCTGGGATGGGATGGAATTCCCAGAGAAGCTGTGGCTGCCCCTGGATCCCTGGAAGTCCAGGTTGGATATTGGGGTTTGGAGCAACCTGGGAGAGTGGAAGGTGTCCCTGCCCATGGCAGGAGGGTGGAACTGGATGATCTTTAGGTTCTAAGATCTTCAGGATCTAAGGTTAGACTCATTAATCCCAACATTAATTCTTTGATTCTATCCCAACCCAAACCAGGATACGAAAATGAGTTTTCCACACTGAGAAAACTCATTATTCACCCACCACCTATTTATTCCCCCTGGGAATCCTGTTTCCACCCAAAGCAGGATGAGCCAGGGCCAGGAGGTGACCCCAGCTCGTGCTGTGTGTGTGTCCCCCCAGCCCTGCACGTGGCCAGCGCCGGGCAGAGAGTGGAGGCCACTCGGATCCTGCTCCAGGCTGGGCTCCAGGACACTGCAGATGGCACAGGAATGCTGGCACAGCAGCTGGCCAGGAGGCCAGAACTCATCCAGGTTTTCCAGGGAACACAAGTCAGCACGTGAAGAAGAGGAAATAGGTACATAAGTTATCCCTTCCCTGATTTAAATGTTGGGATTTTTACCCAAAATTGAGCAGGGGAGCTGAGTTTGGCACTTGGGAAGTAGATTTAGGAGAAAAGTTTTAAGTAGGATTATCTCAAGTGATGATAGAGGTGATGGGTCTGGGCTCTTCTCTGGGAGGGTGGGGAGGCCCTGGCACAGATTTCCCAAAAGTTGTGGCAGCAGGACACTGCAGATGGCACAGGAATGCTGGCACAGCAGCTGGCCAGGAGGCCAGAGCTCATCCAGGTTTTCCAGGGAACACAAGTCAGCACGTGAAGAAGAGGAAATAGGTACCTAAGTTATCCCTTCCCTGATTTAAATGTTGGGATTTTTACCCAAAATTGAGCAGGGGAGCTGAGTTTGGCACTTGGGAAGTAGATTTAGGAGAAAAGTTTTAAGTAGGATTATCTCAAGTGATGATAGAGGTGATGGGTCTGGGCTCTTCTCTGGGAGGGTGGGGAGGCCCTGGCACAGATTTCCCAAAAGTTGTGGCAGCAGGACATGCAGATGGCACAGGAGTGCTGGCACAGCAGCTGGCCAGGAGGCCAGAGCTCATCCAGAGCACAGATTTCCCAAAAGTTGTGGCGGCAGGACACTGCAGATGGCACAGGAATGCTGGCACAGCAGCTGGCCAGGAGGCCAGAGCTCATCCAGGTTTTCCAGGGAACACAAGTCAGCACGTGAAGAAGAGGAACTTATTTCCACCTGGTACATTGGTTATCCCATCCCTGATTTAAATATTGGGATTTTTACCCAAAATTGAGCAGGGGAGCCGAGTTTGGCACTTGGGAAGTAGATTTAGGAGAAATGTTTGAAGTAGGATTATCTCAAAAGAGGTGATGGGTCTGGGCTCTTCTCTGGGAGGGTGGGGAGGCTCTGGCACAGATTTCCCAAAAAAATTGTGGCTGTCCCATCCCTGGAAGTGTCCAAGGCCAGGTTGGAGCAATCTGGGATAGTGGGAGGTGTCTAATTTGGAATTAGATAATTTAGGTCCTTTCCCACCCAAACCATTCCACGCTTTTGTCACATTTCTCTTCTGATCCATTTTTAATTTATTTTCTTCTCTCACTTCCAAATTCCAGGGCTGAGCTTCCCCTCTTCCTGTGCAGCTCCCTGAAACAGAACCATCCAAGGGAAGTTCCACTTCCAGGGATCCTTGTGGCTTTTCCTGGGAATTCCCACACACTGAACATCCTGATGGAGAAGATCCACCTGGATCACTGATTTTCCAGCTCTTCATGGACCTGCTCTCCACTAATCCCTTAAATTGCTTTAATTCGTGGCCTCTTTGGGTAGGACAGAGGCTCTGGAAGCTGCATCAACCTTTAAAATCCTTTTTGTAGCCCACAGCTGATCCCCAAACCTGCAGGAATCTATAGTGGGACCTCAACCTTGTGAGGACATTGGGGGGGTCTTTGGATCAGACTAAAAAAAAAGGAGGTGTTTTATTCCATTTATTCCATTTTATTCCATATTGGAATGCTGGGAAGTTCCCAGCACTGATGAACTTCAAATCCCAATAATCTGCTTTTGGAAGCCTGGAATACACAGCAAGGTAAGAGCAGCTGCAGCTGTTGGATTTGTGCAGCTGCAGTTATAAATGCCATAGAAAAAATGATGTGTCCTTGTCTATTCCTAATGCCAAGACTTCAAAATGGGTGGAATTCTGCTTTTTTGGGGATGGCAGATGTTAAAAATCAGGAAGGGATCGCTGGGTTTGAGTGGGAAATTCCCACCTTGCTATCCCTGGAGCAGGAATTGTGGTGGGAGCTGCATCAGCCCCTGGGTGGGTGAAGAAATTGTTTTATTCCTCTAAAAATTCTGGATCCTTCCATAAATCCAGCTCTGGCCTCCCTGCAGCAGGAAGTGCAAGGAGCTGCTTCATTCTCACTTTTTATAATTTTAATAAATCATGGACTAGCTGGAATAATAAACTGGAATCCCAGTATCCCTGCTGAGGAGCTGGGTGCAAAATTCACCCAGGGAAGGTTTTTTCCAAAATGGGGTTTGGGGAAGCAGGAACACAGCCTGATTTTGGGTTTTTAGCAAATTTCCCATCAGAAGTGGTCCATGGGGTGCATGGGATGGGCTGGAAAAGCACTGGATGTGGAGGGATTTGGGGTCTAATTAAACCCCTCCTAAATGAGGAACCCCCTAATTTAAGGACCCCACTAAAATGACAAACCCCCCCTGATTTAAGAACCTCCCTAAATTGAGGATGCTCCTCAAAGCACCCCCTAAATTTAGGACCTCCCCAGTGTTAAGAACATTCCCAAACTGAGGACCCCCCTTTAAATGAAGGATCCCCCAAATAAGGGACTTCCCCCAAAGAAAGACCCCCCCTTAAATTGTATCCCCCACTAACGAGAGGACCCACCCAGAGGACCCCCAAAATTAAGACCCCCCCCCCAAACCGAGGTCTGTCCCCAAAATAAAGAATTCCCCGTAAACTGAGGGCCCCACTCCAGGTGGAGGAAATTCCCTAAACTGAAGAATCCCCTAAACTGGGGATCC
>VWZS01008748.1:16588-29076 GCA_013397075.1 Rhabdornis inornatus | reverse complement strand
AGGACGCCCCCAATAAACGATTCCCCCCACCCTGAACCCATAAGGGCGGCCATTGAACTGCGCATGCGCGCCGCGCCCCCACCACGGTGGCAGCGCTGCTCGCGCGCGCAGCGCTCCCGCCCCTTGATTGACGGCCCCGCCAGCCAATGGCGTGGCGTATCGCGCTGTGATTGACAGGAGCGTGGGCGGGGCGCAGGTGGCCCGGCCCCGCCCCNGCCTCGGGCCCTCGGGTCTTTATCCCCTCCCCCAGGGTGTGCGGTCCCCTCCCCAGTCTCTCACCTGATTATCACCCCACTCTCCCCATTCAGGTCGTTTTCTTCAGCTGTCACCTGGCGGTCGTAGCCCCCCCAGCTCTCTCTGGGCGCTTTCCCCTGTCCCCATCCCCGGTATTACCGGGGGTCTGGTGTATGTGACCCCCCTGGGGACCGCTGCGTGCTTTTCCCTGTCATTAATTATCACATCAGCACCCCTGGCTTCAGTCCCACCCCCACCCTGGATCCTTTCCCATTCATCTCCAGCCCAGCCTGGGATCCTCCGCCTCCTCCCCATAACATTACCCGGGGGTCTGGTTTGTGTGTGACCCCCCCCGGTCATCTCCCCATCATTAACTCTCACAGCACCCCCCAGCTCCAATCCCATCCCCACCCTGCATCCTTCTCCCCATCCCGACCTGGATCCCCGCGTGGGGTTTTAATGTGATTTATATATATTTTACAACAGCTCCTGGTGTTTGGATATCCCCCCGTCCCCGATCCCCGCCGTTCTCAGGGGGCCCCAGGAAATGCGGTTGTTTTGCGGAGGGAGGGCGTGGGGAGACTCGGACAATAAAACGCCCACGGCCATTTATTGCCTTTTATTTATATTTTACGTTATTATCTCATTTTTTCCCCTTCACACATCTCTTCCGCCACCCCCGTACCACAACCCTAACGTGGCTGCAGGTCCGTGCAGGGTGGAGGCAGCCGTGGTTGATCCCCCCTCCCTCCATCCCCATTCCCGCTCCGCCTTTGCAGCCTTCGGCTCCATCCAGCCCTGACTGCAGCAGGAGGGGGATGGGAGGCTGGCGAGCCTGTCAAATTTCCCTTATCCCCCCCCTCCAAAAAAAAAAACAAAACCCTTTTCCTGCGATGTCGCTGCATCCCGGTGATCCCTAAGGAAAGCTGACAGCTGATGGGGGTGCGGCGGAGGGAGGGGGATGAGCCATGCTGGGGCTTTGTCCTATTGTGGAGGATGCAGCCCGCGCCGCAGGCAGCCCTGGGGAAAAAAAACATGGCAGTGCTGCTGCCCGAGAGGTTTGCAGGAGGATTTCTCCCGGTTCCTGCATCCCTGGAGGCCGGGAGATGCCATGGGAGGGTGGATTGCAGGTTACAAATGCGAGGCATTGTTTGGAGAAAGGGGGGGAAAAAAATCCAATATGGTGAAGAGGTTTTCCTCCTGCTTTTGTTCCCTGGTGTTAGTAGGGAAGGGTGTCTGGACAAAGGGATCTCTTTGGGGTTGGCCCGGGAGGGATTTCCCCCATTTCCCCTGGGGATGGTGATTGAAGTGAAATCCACGCGTTTCCTCCTGTGGTTTGGGCGCTGTGATTGACGGGGCTGCCAGACCCATCGTGGCTGCTGCCACAGGACCCCACCGTAGGCAGAGCTGGGCTATCATCCCCTTCTTTTGGGCTTGGGAAGAAGGGGAACAAACCTGGAATTAGACACAAAGGAAATGGGTAAAGTGTGGGAGCGTCTGCTGTAGGGGACACCCAACTTTCCCGGTTGCTTTCATTCCTTTCAAGGCTCTTCCTTTGAGGTGGACGAAAAAGCTTCTTCCCTTTGATGGGGAAAGCTGGAGGCTGTCCTAAAGCCTGGCCCTGGCTCAGCAAAGCAGGGAAGGGGACGTTTGGGGAGGTGAAATATAATGAGCTTGTAGTGAAGGGGCCTCCAATAGATCTGAGCTCCATTAAAATGTTAATTTATGCTTTAGTGTGAGCGGGGTATCAAGTTGGTGAACACAGGGCTTAATCTTAAACTGACAAATGCCAGTGTAAATTTGACAAAAGGCCTCTTGTGAAATCACTTTTAAGACAAGCTCCTGCTAATGAGCAGCAGTTGAGTTAAAAGGAATAAATTAGGGCCACGTTTAAGGTGTGCTGACCAAGCTCCAGAGCCTGGGAATATCCAGGATCACAGATTTTGCTTCTGGTGTGCTGGCTTTCCCTCTGAAATACCAATTAGGGTGGACTTCTTCTTGTCTTGAGCAGCTCACGTGGGAAAGAATGGGAAGCAGAGAGGTCCTGGAGCAGCCATCGTGGAATTGCTGGTGTTGGCTCAACCGTTGTGGCTGGCCAGTGGTGTCAGAGCACTGTGGGCACTCTGATGAGGCTTGAAGGTTGCTCCTCCACCTTTGGTACCAAAGTCACGCTTCCTGAGGAAGAGGGACTGGAAACACATCCAGTTGTTCCTTCCCTTTTCCAAAGGAGCTGTCCTGGAAGTTCTGGTGGTGTTTGCAACCTTTTCCTTCAAGCTGGTCCTGGATTCTGCTGCTGGAGCCCCATCAGGCTCCTGTTGTAGCTCTGAGGTTGTGTCTCTGCTGCTGGTCTGGAGGTTTTAAAGGGAAAATTTAGTTGGTTTAAAGAAGAAGAATGAGTAGTTGGAGGCTTTGTGAAAGAGCACAAATACATCCATTGTAGGGGTCATTCTGGTTGGGTCTGTGGGGCCAGTGAGTGCACGTGTAAATTCCACTGGGATGGATCTGGAAGTGCAACATGAATATTTCAGGTGTTAATCTCTTCCTCAACCAGTAATGAGGGACTAAAGGCAGCTTTAGGACTGGGATTGTTGGTGCTCAAACTATTTCAGCTTTTCCCTTCTGTGTGCTAATCAGAGACCCCATTGCAGTGCCAGATCATGGAGATGTCTTAGCCCTGTGGGGAAAAATAATCCTGAATCCTGAAAACAACCCCTCAGACTTTCCATCAGCTGCAGTGAACTCCTCCTGCTCCCTCCTGCATGGAGCAGTGTTTGCAATGCCCTGCTGGGTCAGGCTGGATCTTCCAGCTGCCTCATTCCTGGTGGGAATGGCTTCTCCAGGTTATTAAAGCTGGAGCTTTAATAGCTTTAAGGTCCTTGTCTTAGGCTTTCCATGTGCGTCGTGTGTGGCAGATTAGGGATCATCTTCCTGCAGACCTGCTGCACAAACTCGTTTTTAATCTGGTGCAGTGCTCACAGACTGCTCACAGACTCACATGAGAGCTCCTCGTGGCTGTATTTTCACAGCTCTCTTTTCAGTTCACTGTAATTTCCCAGGTCACTGTAATTTCCACCTCTCTGCTGTGGAAGTGGCTCGGTACTTCCTCACTGGATTGTTTCAGAGCAGGGTGTTATGCCCAGTGACAGTGTTATCTGCCCTCTGTGCTTCTACAAAGTTATTTCCCATGGATTTTGGGGATAATTAAACCCTCCAGTTCAGCCCCGGTAGGTGAATGCTCTGTTCCTGCTGAGGTTTCACTCTTTGCAGGCTGAACTAAGCTTCTTACCTGCCAGCTGCCTCCCCATGTTAAAGCTATTCCAATCCATCCCAAAGATACAGATTCACTTTCTGTGGGAGCAGAGGAGCCAAACTCACTGGTTCAGGATATATTTATTTATCCAGCCTCAGAGTGGCTGTGAGGGCCGTGTGGAGTGTCACTGTGTCATCACCATGCAGAGTGGCACCCCCTGGTAGCAGAGGAGCGAGGAGTTGTTTTTGCAGTGTAGGATGAGCAGAGCTTTGGGTCAGGCGGTGACAGGTGGAATTGCCTGTGTCACCTGCTCCAGGTGACCGTGCCTAGGCTGGATCTGCAGAGGTCCCTTCCAAGCCGGGTGTGTGACTCTCTGGGCACAGCCTTTCGAAGAAAGAGCCTGGCAGTGCCAGAGCCCGTTGCTGGAGGGATTTGCTCCATGCCCAGTGCCCGATCTCCCCTCGGCGCCGTTACAGCAGCGGCGCTGGCTCCAGTTCCCATCGGGCTGTCTGAGCCTTTCTGAGCTGCCGCCCTACTTGGAGAAAATCCACGGGAACCTCCCTGCTTCCCTCCATTCCTCAAGGCCAATGCCTGCACAAGGTCTGCTCAATGACCAGCTCCTGCACTCCAGGGAAGAGCTGGTGGTCTAAAGCAAGCGTGGAAACACCAATACCTCCAAGTTACTCCTTATTTTTGTTTTCACGGGTTCCCACTGGAAGTGCTGTCTCCACATTCCCAGTGCTGGTTTCTCCCTGGTTCCCCGGCCATTTGCTGCAGAGACATCGATGGCGCTCAGACTCTTCATTCAGCAGCACAATGAGCTCCTGGGAGCTCGTAACCTGAACTGGCCGAGGCAGTGCATTGTAGTAGCTGCGTGACTGCAATTTGCATGAGGATTCTCTTGGATCCGGATACCCGGAGCTCTCCTTCCTGTGTCCTGCTGCTGCTGTCAGCAGCTGCTCCCTGTTCCTGTTTGGTGCTGGCGACGTTTAGAAAACAGCAAAAAATGCACAGATTTGGACTCTGACACTTCCCCTTTTTTTATTTGCACTCTGGCCTCTTCTCAGCCCTCCCCTTATCAGCACAGGCTGTTTGTTTTCCTCTCTCCCTGACCCAAATGACAGCGTCACACATCAAGCAATTCCTGGTCCTGCAGCCAGCACGGCATCCAAAGGAATTGCTGAGCTGAGGATAAATCCATTGTGCAGCCCGTGTGCTTTATGGCCATCACGGCTGCAGAGGGAAGTGCTGGGCAGGATTTCGGTGCCTGGCTGATGGAAGGGTTGTTCAGTGAGCCTTGGGTGAAACAGCAGTGTGATAGCTCCACCTCAGGCCCCACAGCGGTGTTTAATGGCTGTGGAAGAAGAGTGAAGAGTTACTTAAGGCTTCTGATGTCTTCTGCTGGTGCTCAGAGTCACTCCAGGGGATGCTGGTAATTTGGACAGCTGACCTGAAGAAGGGATGCACACTCCCTCTTGTGGGAAGACAGAGCAAGGAATGCTTTGAGGTGAAGTGGGTGACTGAAATCAGCTGACATCCACACCAAGGGATGTAGCTTGTGCAGCTTTTACTGAATCTTGCTTGGCTTCCTCATGGCTCAGCTCCAGCACGGACACTTGCAGTCCTGTGCCACCATCTGGCAGAACTGGTGAGCCAGGGTTTTGGGAGATGTTCCAGAGGGATAAATCACAGGGTAGAGCAAAGAGTCCAGCCACAGAGCTCTGTGAATGTAACTGGTCGGTGATGGTGTGGCAGCCCTGCCTTGGGTGTGGTTAATCACTAATGCTTAGCCACTTTCACTCCTGTGGTTGCTCAGCGTTGCAGGTGTTGAGTGGTGACTTCACACGAGGTTTGCTGCAGCTGTATCTGCTGGGAGGGTCTCTGCTTGCTCCAGCCTGTGGGAAAAAACAGGAGAGACCTTGTAGGATCCTTGGAAGGAGCAGCTGGTGGATCCTGGAGAGCTTTTGTGGGAAGCACTGTGGCTCACTGCTCCAGCCCACGTGGTGATCATGAAGCCTTGTGGGCACCGTGCTGGAAATCTTACGTGACTTCAGGCACAGAATTCAGAGCGCCCTTGCTGTGCATGAGGCAGCTCCAGCTTTGCTGCTCAGGTCCTTGGCTGGATTTTGGTGCCATCCTCGTGGGTGACAGACTGGCCAGCAGTGCCCTGCTATCCCAACAGACAAGGTTTTTCCATTGCCACCTGGAAGCAGCAGCAGCAGCACAGCAAATCCTCAGCCAGCCATCTCTGTACCTACAGAAGTCTGACCTTCAGAACAAAACAGCCCCTGAGAGCTGCTGTGGCTGGGGAAGTTGATTTTACAGCTTCCTTTGCACAGAGGATTGACTGGAGTCAGGATTTACACAAACAACCCACAGTGGGAAACTCCTGGTGTTGATGCTTTTCCTGCCTGACACCTGCACACTCCAGTGTGGAGTTGGAAATGAACCTCCTGCACTCCAGGGGAGGGGGAGGTGACACAGGAGGAGAATCCTGCCTGAGGTGCTGGTGGAATAAACAGGAAGGGTCTCGTGGAGACTCCAGTCTCTGCAGGCTGCCTGCAGGAATCCTGCCAGATGTGCACTGCTGGCATCTCTCAGCAGCTGGGCTGGGGGTTTACAAACAATGAAAGGTTTGGTTAAAAACCATCCTGCCACCACTGGGACACCTTCCACTGGGGCAGGCTGCTCCAACAATCCCCACCCATGCCGTGAAAGTGGCCAGGACCTACCAGTGAGGTGGTGATGGTGAGTGAGAGCTCAGCTGCAGGCAGAATTCTGCTGCTGGAGGGAGCTGAGGCAGAGCCAGATCAGTAAAAGCTCCGAGATAAGCTGTGCTAAGCACACAAACATTGAAGTTTTTGTTGGGCTCTTTGGCTGGGGAATGGCAGCACTGGTGCAAAGTGGTGTTTTAATGGGGATTTAGTTGTGCAAGGCCTGATCTGGTTCTGCAGCCTGTGAGTGCTCTGGGGTGCTGCAGGCAGACACAGCAGCACTGCTGCTCCAGGGAACCTCAGTGGGGACAGAGCAAAGCAAAGCTGAGCTGATCAGTGCCTTCATTTATTCTTTGTGCTGCTCTCTGTTGGTTATCCTGAGTGTCCCAGTGTGGCAGATATTAATAATTGAGGTTCTGAGGAGACTGAGTGAAGTCCAGGTAAGATTTCACCAGCTCTGTGGACATCCTTAAACTGATAGCTGGTGCCTTAGAGGACAGATTTTCCTTTGACTCAAATGTGTGGAATTCCCAAAAAATTCCTCTGGGGAGCCCTGAGAGGTGGTGGTTGTGTAGCTCTAACCCTTTGCTTGGCTTGCCCAGAGCAGAAAACAAATTCATTAAGAGGTTCATCTGCCTCCCAGAGGTGCCTGAATTCTGGAATGAGGCAGCTGCTGTGCTTGTTTGCAGAGGGCTGTGTGGGTATCTGAACGTGCTCTTGCTTAGGGAAAAGGGGAAGGAAGAGGCTCCAGTGCAGCTGACCTGTCCCTTGCATCCTTTCTTTCCTGCAGGAATGCATCCTCTCTGGGATTATGTCAGTGAATGGAAAGAAAGTCCTTCACATGGATCGGAACTCTTATTATGGAGGGGAAAGTGCGTCCATTACACCCCTGGAAGATGTAAGTGTGCAGAGACACCCAGCCTTGTGTCCTTCCCAGCCACAAAAAGGAGATTCATTCCCAGTTAGCCTTGGGGTGGGCTCAGATGAATGACTCTGAGGGTTCCCTGTGAGTGAGGAAGTTTTATGGCACTTGCTCATCAGGTAGCAGTGGGGAAAACACCAGGGGGGGTGTTTGGGGTTGGTGGATTGTGCTTGTTTCCTCTAATTCCCAGCTGGGATCTGAGCATTCCAGAGCTGTTACAGCTGGATGTTAAAAACTCTTCAGCTAAATTGTAAATTAGACTAAGAAATGTCGTGTTAAACAGTTCATCAGGTTCATAAATCCCCAAAGCCTGGATGAGCAGCATTACACTGCCTGGCTGTTACAGTAACAATTCACTGGATGTGTTTGTGTGTTCCAGACTCCAACTGGAGCTGAAACTGCAGCCAGAAGCTGGCTCTGAAGAGCTTGTGTTCAGCCTGGAGCTGTGGGGGTGGAAAGTGTGTCCATGTGTGGGAGAAATGGCACCCAGACACATTTCCTGGGCTATAATAAGTTCTGTATTCTCTCTCCAAAGCTCTACAAAAGGTTTAATCTCCCGGGAGCTCCACCAGAATCTATGGGGCGGGGAAGAGACTGGAACGTGGACCTCATTCCAAAATTCCTTATGGCTAATGGTGAGTGACCCTGAGCTCCCAGATACTCCTCGGGCTGGTGCTGGAATTCCTTACAGTCCTCATCCTTGAATCCATGTGTTCCAGCACTGGCCTGAAATCAGTGAAGGGGTTAGCAGTGCAGGGCCAGCTCCCTGTGCCAAAAGCCAGCTCCTGGCTGCTGGAATCTCATCCTGGAGCACCAGGGCACGGATGGATTGTGCAGGGCTGCTGCAGTGGAAGAACTGATAGATCCCAGGCAAGGCTTGGTTGCTTTAGTCCCAGCTTATCTTCAGCCTGCTGTGGGAATTGAGCTCAGGGAAGGGTTTGTTATGTTGGAGGAGTGCTGTGCCCGTGTTTGACCGTGCCAACCCCCCCTGCAGGTCAGTTGGTAAAGATGCTGCTCTACACAGAAGTCACTCGTTACTTGGACTTCAAGGTGATCGAGGGCAGCTTCGTCTACAAGGGAGGCAAGATCTACAAAGTTCCTTCCACTGAGGCAGAAGCTTTGGCCTCCAGTGAGTAGCTGCACCTTTCCTGTTCCCTCTGAACCCCCTCAACAGAGGCAAACCCATCCTTTGGGATATTCTTGGTGCTCCTCATGTGTTGAGGGGCATCCTCAGGGTTTTCCTGCACCTCTTTGACTTCAAACACCCCTTGGGTTTGCTTTGTTTCCAAGCTGCCTGTTCAGTGAGATTCTGGTGAGAACCTGGCAGTGTTTTCCTCCCTCAGGAGGTTCCATTTGAGGCTTGTGCTCCCAGCTCTGCCATAAATATTTGATGTCATGTCCTTGTTAGAATTGTGTGTGTGTAAAAAACACTGCAGGCAAATTGGAATGACTAATTCTGACCTCAAACCTTAATTGTTGCCTACTTCAATTTCACTCCTCAAATCAAACTAATAACAGTGTGGTGAAATCCATTAGGATCTAGAGGGCATTCCGTGAGCTCCAGATGTGGGATGTGTTCAGGAACACGTCTGAAAAATCTGATTAAGAGACTCCTGCAGTTAAGGTCTGAGCCTTCCTCACGGCAGATATTCCTGAAGGAGTCAGGAATTCCTTCTGTGTGGTCTTCAGGACACTCATCCTGGCAGCAGTGCAGGTGCTGCCTCTGCCCTCACGTTTCTGCAGGTCCAGTCTTGCTTCTGCAATTTGTGGAGAATTCAAGTGCAGAAATGGTGCCTTGTCCAGCCTTGTGTTTGGGGTTTGAGGGACAGGACAAAGGGGAATGGCCTTAGGCTGAAGGAGGGCAGGGTTAGATGGGATCTTGGGAAGGAATTCCTGGCTGGGAGAGTGGGGAGACCCTGGAATGGAATTCCCAGAGCAGCTGTGGCTGCCCCTGGATCCTTGGAAGTGCCCAAGACCAGGTTGGACACTGGGGCTGGGAGCAGCTGGGACAGTGGGAGGTGTCATGGTGGAACTAAGGACCTTTAAGGTCCCTTCCAACCCAAACCATTCCTTGTTTGAACACTCAGTGGTTCTTACCTATTGGAACCCTGAAGCCTGGGAATTTTAAACTTTCTGTGCTTTCTGGCACTGACCCCCTGGAGAAGGCTTCCAAATTTGAGTGATAGAGTTAGAATCACTAGTGTGTAGTTAGAATAAAAATGTGTAACATCACAGGGTGAAAGGTTTTAAATTTGAGCTTTTAGAATATAAAATTTAGGACAAAATGGAAGTTCTTGGGCATTGTCTCTTTCTTCCTTCTTCTTCCTTCTTCATGATTTCAAGTAGTAGTTTTTGGTTGGATGGAAGATCCTGCAGTGCAGGTCACAAATGTTTGATTATTAGGTCAAAAGTATAAATAATATAGGTGTTAGCTCTTAATTAGATAGTAAAGCTTTAAAAGACCTTCTAACTAAGTAAATACACCTCCATTTTCTCACTTTTAGCTTAATAGCTAAAAGTGCTACAAAACTCTCTGTACTTTAAATAAAATGTAGTAAACCAAGTCCAAACAAAAAATCCATCTCTTGAGCGTTCAATCCTAACTCTTAAGTAAAAGAAAAAAGCAAACCATTAACAGTTAACTACTGCAGATATTGGAAAAGCCACAAAAATCACTGAGGATCTGCTGAGTTCTGCCAAACCCCTGGTTCTGCTGGGTTTTCCCAAACCCCTGGTTCTGCTGGGTTCTCCCAAACCCCTGGTTCTGCTGGGTTCTCCCAAACCCATGGTTCTGCTGGGTTCTCCCAAACCCCTGGTTCTGCTGGATTCTCCCAAACCCCTGGTTCTGCTGATTCTCCCAAACCCCTGGTTCTGCTGATTCTCACAACCCCCTGGTTTCAGGTCTAATGGGTCTGTTTGAGAAGCGCCGGTTCAGGAAGTTCCTGGTGTACGTGGCCAACTTTGACGAGAACGATTCGCGGACCTTCGAGGGCGTGGACCCCAAGAAAACCACCATGAGGGATGTGTACAAGAAGTTTGACCTGGGCCAAGATGTCATTGACTTCACAGGCCATGCCCTTGCTCTCTACAGGACTGATGAGTAAGTGAGGGGTCAGGATTTGGGGTTGTGATGGGATTGATTTGTTATTTAAAACTTTGAGGGTTCCTCAGTAGAACTTGTGCCACTGAATGATCCTAAAAGGGAACTCCCAGGGAAGCACTGCCAGCAGGGTGGGGAAGGAAACACCATGGGAAGTCAATGTTTTGCTTTCCAGAGTATTCTGCTGGAAGTGCTGCTTTGGGAGACATCTCAAATGGTGTAACTGTCCTTCCCAGCTATCTAGATCAACCCTGCCAAGAAACAATCAACAGGATCAAGCTGTACAGCGAGTCACTGGCTCGATATGGGAAAAGCCCCTACCTGTACCCCCTCTATGGCCTTGGAGAGCTGCCCCAGGGATTTGCAAGGTGAACACTTGGTTTGACTCTGGGTTTCCTCCAGTGGGGTGTGAACTTGGATGTGTGGAGCTGGGTGTGCGTGGAGCTGGGTGAGCGTGGAGCCGGGTGAGCGTGGAGCCGGGTGAGCGTGGAGCCGGGTGAGCGTGGAGCCGGGTGAGCGTGGAGCCGGGTGAGCGTGGAGCCGGGTGAGCGTGGAGCCGGGTGAGCGTGGAGCCGGGTGAGCGTGGAGCCGGGTGAGCGTGGAGCCGGGTGAGCGTGGAGCCGGGTGAGCGTGGAGCCGGGTGAGCGTGGAGCCGGGTGAGCGTGGAGCCGGGTGAGCGTGGAGCCGGGTGAGCGTGGAGCCGGGTGAGCGTGGAGCCGGGTGAGCGTGGAGCCGGGTGAGCGTGGAGCCGGGTGAGCGTGGAGCCGGGTGAGCGTGGAGCCGGGTGAGCGTGGAGCCGGGTGAGCGTGGAGCCGGGTGAGCGTGGAGCCGGGTGAGCGTGGAGCCGGGTGAGCGTGGAGCCGGGTGAGCGTGGAGCCGGGTGAGCGTGGAGCCGGGTGAGCGTGGAGCCGGGTGAGCGTGGAGCCGGGTGAGCGTGGAGCCGGGTGAGCGTGGAGCCGGGTGAGCGTGGAGCCGGGTGAGCGTGGAGCCGGGTGAGCGTGGAGCCGGGTGAGCGTGGAGCCGGGTGAGCGTGGAGCCGGGTGAGCGTGGAGCCGGGTGAGCGTGGAGCCGGGTGAGCGTGGAGCCGGGTGAGCGTGGAGCCGGGTGAGCGTGGAGCCGGGTGAGCGTGGAGCCGGGTGAGCGTGGAGCCGGGTGAGCGTGGAGCCGGGTGAGCGTGGAGCCGGGTGAGCGTGGAGCCGGGTGAGCGTGGAGCCGGGTGAGCGTGGAGCCGGGTGAGCGTGGAGCCGGGTGAGCGTGGAGCCGGGTGAGCGTGGAGCCGGGTGAGCGTGGAGCCGGGTGAGCGTGGAGCCGGGTGAGCGTGGAGCCGGGTGAGCGTGGAGCCGGGTGAGCGTGGAGCCGGGTGAGCGTGGAGCCGGGTGAGCGTGGAGCCGGGTGAGCGTGGAGCCGGGTGAGCGTGGAGCCGGGTGAGCGTGGAGCCGGGTGAGCGTGGAGCCGGGTGAGCGTGGAGCCGGGTGAGCGTGGAGCCGGGTGAGCGTGGAGCCGGGTGAGCGTGGAGCCGGGTGAGCGTGGAGCCGGGTGAGCGTGGAGCCGGGTGAGCGTGGAGCCGGGTGAGCGTGGAGCCGGGTGAGCGTGGAGCCGGGTGAGCGTGGAGCCGGGTGAGCGTGGAGCCGGGTGAGCGTGGAGCCGGGTGAGCGTGGAGCCGGGTGAGCGTGGAGCCGGGTGAGCGTGGAGCCGGGTGAGCGTGGAGCCGGGTGAGCGTGGAGCCGGGTGAGCGTGGAGCCGGGTGAGCGTGGAGCCGGGTGAGCGTGGAGCCGGGTGAGCGTGGAGCCGGGTGAGCGTGGAGCCGGGTGAGCGTGGAGCCGGGTGAGCGTGGAGCCGGGTGAGCGTGGAGCCGGGTGAGCGTGGAGCCGGGTGAGCGTGGAGCCGGGTGAGCGTGGAGCCGGGTGAGCGTGGAGCCGGGTGAGCGTGGAGCCGGGTGAGCGTGGAGCCGGGTGAGCGTGGAGCCGGGTGAGCGTGGAGCCGGGTGAGCGTGGAGCCGGGTGAGCGTGGAGCCGGGTGAATGTGGAGCCGGGTGAGTGTGGAGTCAGTGCTTGAGCATCCAGAATGTGATGCTGCATAAAATCCTGTGGTCTTTAATGTTTTTCTCAGTTCATTAAGAGGTGGTTCCTCCATGTGAGGTTCTTTCTTTGTTGTTTGTTCACCTCTGTATTTGCTCAGAGATGCTGCTGGCAGAGCGTTTATCCCCTCAGGATAATCCCACAGGATTGTGAGGGGCTTTCAGCCTGAGGTGGGCTTTATCCAGGTGCA
>VWZS01008748.1:1751-16289 GCA_013397075.1 Rhabdornis inornatus | reverse complement strand
AGGGCTGTTGAGATGCAGCCCTGGCAGTGCTGCAGGGCTGTTGAGATGCAGCCCTGCAGGTGCTGAAGGGCTGTTCCTGTTGCAGGCTCAGTGCAATCTATGGTGGCACCTACATGCTCAACAAGCCCATCGAGGAGATCGTCATCGAGAACGGCAAAGTGGTCGGGGTCAAGTCTGAGGGGGAGGTACGGACCCATCCCCCCTTCCCCGCTCCCCACCCACACCTGCCCCTCACAACCCACATCTTTTGGGCTTGGTCACAACAGATACACAGAAAACCCTTTTTAAAGGGTTTTTTGAGGGCTGGGACTGTTGTCCCTGTGCCAGCTCCACTGATGGGCAGACATCCTCCTGCTCCAGGAGTTGGGATGAAGTCTCCATGGGCTGGCAGGGAAAAAATTGGGAATGGAGCTGTTCCTTGTGTCTAACCTTGTAACAGCTGGCACGTGGCCTTCCTGCAGCTTCTCCTGCTGCTGGCTGGAGAAAACTGGGAATGCTGCAGCTGCTTGGGAGCTCTGCATGTGCTCCTGACTGGAGCAGGACAGTTCAGCACTTGCTGCTGGGTTAATGTGTCCCTTGGGGTGGGAATGACGTGTCCTGGCCTGGAGCAGAGGTGACAATCCATGCTAGAGACCAAAGTGCAGCCTGGAGGCTTCAGATTGATCAAATACTAAATTCTTCCTGGAAAATCAGTTTTGGATGTGAACTGGGTGATTTTGGTGCTCAGGTGGCTCGCTGCAAACAGCTCATCTGTGACCCCAGCTATGTGTCAGACCGTGTGACCAAGGTGGGCCAGGTGATCCGGGTCATCTGCATCCTGAGCCACCCCATCAAGAACACCAACGATGCCAACTCGTGCCAGATCATCATTCCACAGAACCAGGTCAACCGGAAATCAGGTGTGTGCAGGGCAGATCTCCCCAGCTGGGCTGGGCCTGGGCCAGTGCTGGTTCCCCGGCCTCTGTGCAGGTGAGGTGTGCATCACACAGGGACATGGACACCTCGTGGCCTGCTCCACGAGGTTTTAGGGCATTTGGTTTTTAGGGGGTTTAGTTTTCAGCCAGCAAGGCTGAGCTTCAGTTCAGTTCAGAGCAGTTAGGGGAGGTGGGAGGAGCCCGTGGCTGGAAAAGCTGGTGAGGAACCTGCGGCAGGACTGGGAAAGGTGGGTGAGGGGTGAGGGGCTGCCTCAGCCTGGGACAGAGCACTGGAATCCCACTGGGTTTCATCATGGAGCCAGCATGGGAAATGGAATTCTGGGTGATCTCCGTGTGCAGGAGATGAGAGCACGCAGGGCAAGGGTGGGGCTCACTCCAGCTTCTCTGAACAATGCAGGAGGTGCCAAGGGTCAGGGCAGCAGGAACAGGGGTGGGCATGGCTTTGGGATGAGGCTGAGGAGGGTTTTCGGATGGAGTTGAGGAGGTTTTGGGATGAGGCTGAGCAGGTTCTGGGCTGAGGCTGCAGGAGGTTCTGGGCTGAGGCTCAGCAGGTTCTGGGCTGCAGCTGTGCCCTGTCCCCACAGACATCTACGTGTGCATGATCTCCTCTGCTCACAACGTGGCGGCGCAGGGCAAGTACATCGCCATCGCCAGCACCACCGTGGAGACTGCAGAGCCTGAGAAGGAGATCAAGCCAGCCCTGGACCTCCTGGAGCCCATTGAGCAGAAGTCAGTGCCCAGCCAGCCCCTCCCTCTCTGCTGGGGGAGCTGGAACCAAAAGCTGTTGAAGCTGAGTTTCCTCAGCACCCCGAGCTCTAAAAGCACCCTGAGGCTTTTTGTCCCTTTTGCAGGTTTGTGAGCATCAGTGACCTGTTTGCACCGACCGACCTGGGGACTGAGAGCCAGGTGAGTGAGGGCTGAGCCGGGCTGGGAGGGGACAGGCTCCGGCTCGGGGCTCCAACGCTGCCTCTGCTTCCAGATCTTCATCTCGCGCACCTACGACGCCACCACCCACTTCGAGACGACGTGCGACGACATCAAAGATATTTATAAGAGGATGATGGGATCAGAGTTCGACTTTGAGGAGATGAAACGCAAGAAAAACGACATCTACGGGGAGGAGGAGCAGCAGTAATGAGAGTCTCTAATTAGGAGAAGTTTAAATCGGCTAATATGAATATATAAGGAACTTAATGAACACTGTACGAAATTCAATATTGTAAGGCCTGCTTTTGTAATCCCATCTCTGAGAGATTGAAGAGTACTGCACTGGTAATGTTCCCTTTTTGGATATCATGTGTTAATTATTTCATTCTAGTAGGGCTGCTGTCCAGAATCTGGCAAATTCCTGACTGATTCCTGACTAACCTCGTAAGCTGAAAGGCAGACTGAACTTTATTATTATTTTTGCAGACGTAGACGTGGGTGCAGATTTGAAATAACTCATTGACAGCTGTGTCTTACCTTGTCTTTTTAATCATTTGTAAAACATCCTTCACAACCCTGTGCTTCTGGTGAGCTCGTAGATGTGACGCTGAGATGTCACTCAAACCTGGTATCAAGGAAAATAGAAACTGAGCACTCCATTATTGTGGACAGCATCCCTAAAAGTCTCTCTCCCATCAATCTTAACTCTGTGGCAAAGTTGTATCATGGACAAAGCCCACACCTATTGTAGCAGCAAATGTTGGCTTCGTTCTGGGCACAGAACTTAACCTCCACTTAAGCTTCTAAACCTGTTTACATCGGTTGGGACACAGCTGTGCCTAAGGCTCCTTTGTGTTTTAATCTTAATAAAATTGAGAGAACAAATTACAGAGCAGGCAAGATGTGGAAGTATTTTCTGTCCCCTGGTGGCTTCTCGGATGGACCAAACGGCGCTGCGGTATCGGCATGACAGAGCCTGTGCTTCTCGTGTCTCCTCAAGGCTCCAGATGATTTCTGTACTGCGAAGTAAAGCCAAATTCTGGAAACCAGTCCTGGCCTCTGGTCTGATTCACTTCAGTTCTGGAGCAGCAGCTCCAGGCTGGGATCCTGCAGGATCTCTGCCGGCCAGGGGTGACACGGGAGCGTTTCCTGCAGGGAAGCCTTTCCTGCTGGAGAACATTCCCTGGTTCCGTGCTTCTGTCCAGGCTGCGTTTGGCAGGGCAGGTGTGGCACGGTCCCTGTCCCCTGCAGCCACCCCAGTGCCACAGCAAGGAGTAATTCCTGCTCTGAACTTCTGCTGCCTCCATCCTGAACACGAGATGTTCCAGTCCAGAGCAATCCTTCCCGATTCCCTGGCTGGCATTGGGCAGACGCAGCGATGCCAAGTGCCAGCAGAGCCGAGGGAAAAGCCTGGAGCAGCTCTGCAGGGTGGCTCAGTGGCACGGCCTTCCCTCACAGGAACTGGGCTTTGATCCCCAGAGCTGAGCAGGGCCTGCCTGGAGCTTCCTCTCTCCTGCCCAGCCAGGGATTCCAGCACTTCCTCCTCCTGAGCTGCCACTTCAGGAACAATTCCCGAGGTGCCACTTCCAGGAGCACTTCCCAAGGTGCCATTTCCAGGAACAGTTCCTCAGGTGCCACTTCAGGAACAATTCCCAAGGTGCCATTTCCAGGAGCACTTCCCACCCTCAGCTGCTGGGAAGTTCTCCCCATGCAGTGCCCACAAACCAGACCCAGTGCAAGTGGGAAATAAATCCTTAACTGATCCAATTATCCCAATCTGCTGTAACCTGCTTCTCCCTCTGGTTATTCCATCCCTCCTGCGATGGGATCCAGTATCCAGGAGCCCACCTTGCTCTTGCTCACTCCTTGCTGATTCCCAACCTCTGTCCCAGCTGGAAAATCCCCTGCCCTCCCTTTCCCTGTTGGAAAATGCTGGATGCTGAGCAGGATTCCCTCTCCAGAAAGCAGAGCTGTGTGAAATTCGTTATTTTGGAGGTTTTATTAATCAAACTCTTTACAAAGTCATCCTGTACACAACGGCCTGGCAGTCTGGGATTTAAAAAGGAACTCAAAGGACGCCCCTGTCCCGTGGAGCTGGGCTGGGAATGGGGCTTTTCCCCCCATAAATAAGAGCTTATTTGTTCCTGCATCCCAGCTTCCTGCTATTTACAAGGATTCCATTTGCTGGAATGTTCCAGCAAGGAACTGGTACCAGGAGGCAGCAGGGGTGAGCTGAAATGTAGTGTGGGCCTGGACAGCAACAACCACGTTGCTTCTTTATCCTCATTCCTAACCTTCAAGTACATTTTGGGAAGTTTATTTGTTCCAACAGCAGCTCCATGAAAGACCTGGAACCACTCCAGTAATTCACCTGTACCATTAGAAGAACCTCTCCTATGTGAGGCAGGATGGCAGGGAATGAATCCCCCGAGGATTTGCATTTCCCACCTTTAAGTAAGATTTATGTACAGAGCTAAAACCGACCTTCCCCCAACCCCAGGAGCAGCTGGGATCCACTGGGATGGATGTGGGATCCACTGGGATGGACGGTGGGGATCCACTGGGATGGATGGTGAGGATCCACTGGGATGGATGTGGGATCCACTGGGATGGATGGTGGGGATCCACTGGAATGGATGTGGGATCCACTGGGATGGATGTGGGATCCACTGGGATGGATGGTGGGGATGTCCCCCACAGGACTGGGATGCCCAAACTGGTGCCACAGGGCCTGGGGAGGAGCCGTGTCCTCGTGGCTTTGCTTTGTCACCTGCAACACAAAGATGTGGCCCAGGTGAGTGCCCAGCTCCCAGCAGGGCTTCCCCAGGGCCAGGCCTGGAGTTTTTCTCATTTTCCAGCAGTGCCAAGCGTGGCTCTGCCTGATCCAGCTGCAGGAGTCAGCCCTGAGCGCTGGCAGATCCCAGATCCAGCGCTTTGGGATGGTCCCTGCTCTGCTGCAGGATCCCTGCTGGGATCCCACAGGCAAGCCTGAGCTTTTTGGGATCAATCCCAGGCTTTTCCCCCTTACCAGTAGCTTCTTCTAAAGGGAGCAGCCACTTTCTGCACCGTCCCCAGGAAGGTGTTGATGTCAGCCACAAGAATTCCTTTGCTTTCCAGGATCTCCCTGCTGCTGCTGCCGCCGGGATTCTCTGCAAGGGGAGGAGCAGCAGTTCCGTAAACCCAAACAAATTCTGAAATTCGGGAAACTTCCCTGAATATAGTGTGGGAAATATCCCTAAATCCCACTGTGGTTGCTCAGGTGCTTTGCCAACAGCCTCAGCCACCCACAGGCTCCAAAAACCACTGGAATTTATCAACCTCCAAAAATCCGTTTGTTTTCACCACTCGCACCTCGAATAAGCCACTCCCACAGGAACAGCAGGAAAACAGGGATTGTTTATCCCTCCTCCACCCCTTTCCAGAGCAATTCCAGACCTGGAAGGGTTTTGGGATGCCCTTACCTGTGAGATACACGGCGAACCTGGCGTGGATGTGCCGCACCTGCAGCTCCAGCAGGCACTGCACGCGCCGGGATTCGGGAGCGGGGCCGGAGTCGCAGCCGTGGAAGGGCAGCAGCTCCAGCAGCTCCTCCCCCTGGCACCACCTGAGCAGCAGCTGCTTCCTCCGGGCATTGGCATCGTCCCTGCTGGCACAGGAACAGGGCAGGGCTCAGGGCCTTCGTCCCTGCTGGAACTTTGGCCACTGAGAGTTTGAGACTTTCTGTGCTGACAGGCACTGACCCCCAGCAGAACACTGAGGCCGTGGAGAAAGCTTCCAAAATTAAATGACAGAACTGGGATCATGGGTGTGTAGTTTGAATAGAAGTGTGTGACACCACATGGTGGAAAATTAAAGAGTTTAAGGTTTTAGAATACAGCAATATATAGAGAGCAAGATGGAGATTTTAGGGTGGATGTTTCGTCTTTCTTTTTCACCTCCTTCTTCATGGGCCTAGGTGGGATTTTGTGACTGGATAGAAAAATCCACCTTGTGGCCCACAGGTGGTTGGTTATCCCCCAGGAAGGAGGGATGTGCTGGATGAGCACTGAGAACACCCAGTGATGTCCCAGCTGGGGGACAAAACCCAGCTGGAATGTGGCCCAGAGCTGAAATCCATGCCCAGGTGCCCGTGGGATTGTGGCTGCTTGTTGGAAACTGAGAATTTGAGACTTTCTGTGCTGACAGGCACTGACCCCCAGCAGAACACTGAGGCCATGGAGAAAGCTTCCAAAATTAAATGACAGAACTGGGATCATGGGTGTGTAGTTTGAATAGAAGTGTGTGATACCACATGGTGGAAAACTTAGAATTTAAGGTTTTAGAATATAGTAATATATATAAAGCAAGATGGAGGTTTTAGGGCAGAGGTTTCTTTCTTTTTCACCTTCTTCTTCATGGGTCTAGGTGGGATTTTGTAATTGGATAGAAAAATCTGCATTGTGGACCACAGGTGGTTGGTTATTGGGTTAAAAGTAAAAATAATTTCGGTGCCTTTTCTTGATTGGACAATTTACCCTTAAAAGGCCTTGTGAGAAAAATAAAGCTCCATTTTTAGTTTGTTAGCTTGAAGTGCTGTAGAACTCACACTCTGTGAGACTGTAACAGAGGTAAGAATTAATAAACATCTGAATCTGAACAAGTCTCAACATTCCCTGTCCATCCCTCCCCAGGGAAGGAGCAGGCAGGATGGGATCTGCCCTTCCAGGTGTTTTTTCCATCCCCACAGGTGATTTTTGCTGCTCTGTATGAATCAAAAGTGACAAATTCCCTCCAGGAATTTGCTCCAGGACTGCCTGTGCTGGTTTTGGATCATTATTGGTTCATTCTCACCTCAGGGGCTGCTTTTGGGATTTGTGCTGGGAGCTGTGGAAATTCAGGGAAGTTTTGCTGTTGCTGGAGCAGGGTTTGGAAAAGCCAAGGCTGCTCCTCCCTCACCCCAGCAGGGCCTGGGGGGCACAGGGCACTGTCACTGTCCCAGGGACATTCCAGAGCCTGGAATCTCACTCAGGGAGGAGAACCAGGACGAGGGGATGTTGGGAGAGGTGCTGGTGATGGAGCCTGGATTTCCTGGGGATGAATTCCTTGGCTTTCCCAGCTTTTCCCTTCCCTGTTGGACTTTACCCCAACCCAGGAGTTTTCTCACTTCAGGGAGAGCCAGGGATGAGCCCAGGCCAGAGCAGCTCCATCTTCAACCATTCCTGGTGGGAATTTGAGCAATTCCTTCTCTGCATCCCCAGCTCAGGGCCCCCTGAAATCCCCTCCCCAAATCCCAGAGGGGGCAGAACCTCAGGAAGGAGCCCCGAGCTCCTGGGGGTGTGCCAGGAGCTGGGATGAGCTGCTGGGCAGGGAGGGAAATTTGCTTTTGGGGTTTTTGGGAACGCGCAGCTCCTCGAGGGAAATCTGTGCCTCTGCTGCTCCCTGCAGCACCCCCTGTGCCAAGCAGAGCCTTCTGGAAACCCAGCAGGGAGCAAGGAGAGCTGCCAGAGCCCTGCCTCATCCAGGATCACATCCAGGACAACATTCCAGGCCATCTGATGCTCTCCAGGCCCCGAGTCCTGCTGCTCCATCCCAAAAATCCCCAATTTCCCAGGCAGAGCCCCTTACCTGAGCTCTCCTCTGAGCTTCTTGCTCTCCCTGTGGTGCAGGAGCCACTTCCACCTCCCATCCCTGTTCAGCTTCTCCAGCACCTTCACCACCTCCTGCAGCTGGCCTGAGGGGACACAGGGACAGGGATTGATGGGAAAGGGACATGGAGGGGACACAAGGGACAGGGATTGATGGGGAGGGGACATGGAGGGGACACAAGGGACAGGGATTATTAAGGAGAGGACGTAGTGGGGATACAAGAGCCAGGGATTACTGGGGAGGGGACCTGGAGGGACAAAAAGAGCCAGGGATTGATGGGAAAGGGACATGGAGGGGACACAAGAGCCAGGGATTACTGGGGAGGGGACAGAGGGCAAGAATTCCCCACTGGAAACAGAACCAGGGGAAAGATTTGGGAATGTGCCAGTGAGACTCACCCAGGGTCACCCTCTCCAGCAGCTCCTCATCAGACACCACAAAACCTCCAGCCTGGAAGAGCTCCTGGAATGTGTCACTTGTCACATCCTGGGGATCATCCACACCAGCAAACACCACACTGGGACAGAGCTTCAGCTGCAGCAGGCAGGGCACCTGCTCCAGAACAGGGATTAGGAACAGGGGTCAGGAACAGCTCCCAGATCCAGGGACAGGGGTCAGGAACAGGGGTCAGGAACAGCTCCCAGATCCAGGAACAGGGGTCAGGGACAGGGGTCAGGAACAGCTCCCAGATCCAGGGACAGGGGTCAGGAACAGGGATTAGGAACAGCTCCCAGATCCAGGAACAGGGGTCAGGAACAGCTCCCAGATCCAGGAACAGGGGTCAGGAACAGGGGTCAGGAACAGCTCCCAAACCCACGGAGCCCACCCCAACACTCCCGTCCCCACATCCCAACCCCAAGGCTGAACACAGGGATGAAACATTCCCTGGAATCCGTCAGGCTGGACAAGGGAAGCCCGACCTCAGTGCCCAACTTGAGCTGCTCTGCTCCAACTCTTTTCGGATGGATGCTGGGGCTGCAGCCCAGTGCTGGGAGGAGGAGGAGGAGAGCAGGGATGAAGGCTCACAGTGTGCATGTGGGAGGAGATGTCCTGGTTCCTGACGATGACCAGCAGCCTCTCGCTGTCCCGGCCTTTGGCTCCACAGAAATTCGGGGGCTCTGTCCTCACAAACCCCTCTGCCTTCAGCAGGGCCTGCAACACACAGCATGGATGGGGAAGATTTCCTGGGAATAAGGGGAAAAGCTGCCCAGGGAAGTGGGGAGTCCCCATCCCTGCAGGGATTTCAAAGCCACGTGGATGTGGCACTTGCGGACAGGGTCAGTGGTGGCCTTGGCAGGGCTGGGGATGGTTGGGCTTCAAACTAAAGCAGAGCAGCTTTAGATGGGATAGGAACTCCATTTAAATCTACTTCTCCCTTTTAGTTTGGGAAGGAATTCCTGGCTGGGGGGGTGGGGAGGGGCTGGGATGGAATTCCCAGAGAAGCTGATCCCTGGAAGTGCCCAAGGCCAGGCAGAGCAGCCTGGGATAGTGGGAAGTGTCCCTGCCCACGGGGTGGGAATGGGATGATCCTTAAGGTCCCTTGCCACCCAAACCATTCCACGATTCTCTGATGACTCAATCCCAACCTCAACGATTCCAATTCCTGGTGCTGGGAGCTGAGGTGGCTCCTGGCTTACGGGACCCGAACCATCCCTGCCAGGTCGCCCAAGTTTCCCCGCTGCTGCCACCCCCAGCTCTGCCCTGGAGCCGCCCATCCCGATCCATGCCAGCCCAGGAGCAGCTCCTACCTTCACCCTGTGGAAGAAAGGCTCCTCGCCAGTCTCCAGCAGGTAGAACATTCCGGGCTGCGCTCCGGCAGCCACGCGGCGCAGCTGGGAGCGCAGGGCCCGGCACAGCTCGGCCACCGTCGACACCGGCACCACCCTGCCGGGCTGGCCCACGCCAAGCTGGCCTTTCCCGGCCTCTCCCAGCGCCGGGGGATCCCTCCTGGCCTCAGCCGTGCCCAGCAGCACCCTGTGGAATTGGGAATACTCGTCCAGGATGCCGGCGACGTCCCCGCGCGGCTCCGGCGCGGCGCGCTCGTACCGCAGCCTCCCCAGGTGAACACGGGCTCCGGGATCCCGGCTCCCGGCACGGCCTCTGCCCCTCCGGCTGTCCCGAGGCTCCCTGTGGCAGGGAATTGTCACCTGCAAGGGGCTCCTGCTGCGTGGGGACAGCGGGATGGGGGCTGTTGGGAAGATGCTCTTGGAGGTAGAAAAGTGGGGTTTGCCATCCCTTAGGATTTCTTTCAGCTTATGATGGAAGCGCAGACACTCCATGTCCAAAGTGTTCTGGGTGATCTCCTCCAAGCCCCTCCAGGTCCCCATCAGGGACCATCCCAGGTGACAATCCCGGGCACGGTGGCTGCGCCTTTTGGAAAGTTGGAAATTTTCCACCCTCTCCTGGCACTGCCTGGTGACCACAAAGCTCCTGGAATCCCTGGGGATGTCCCAGTCCCTGTCCTGTCCGTGCTCCTGGGAGTGCAGGGAGCTCCTGGAGGAGCTGTCCTGCTTAGTCCTTGCTCCTGCAGCATCCACGGATCTCCTGATGCAGCAGCTCCTGCTCGGAAACGAGGAGTGAGAATTCCCCTCAGAATATTCCTGCTCTGAGTCACCGAAGGAATTCTCCAAGGGATCTCCAAAGGCCAGGCCCCCATGTGTATCCTGTGTTGGGAGCACATCTGAGATATCCTCAGCATCACTGAACTCCAGGCTTTCTCCAGAGGGATCCCTGTGCTCATCCCAAGGTGACGCTGGAATGGGAGAAGCAGGAATTTCTCCCTCTCCCACCTCAGCACAATCGGGATCAGGGAATGCCTGGGATTCCTCGGGGTTGTGCTCACACACATCCCAGGGCTCACACAGGGGACATTCCTGGGCTGGGAAAGGGGCTGGGCTGGGAATGCTGCCTGCTTCCAGACCCTCAGGGGAGAAGGGCTCCCCTCCAGGGCTCCCTCCAGCATCCCCTGCCTGGCTCCTGGGGCTGCCACAATTCCTGGGGCTTCCAGAATTCCTGGGGCTGCCACAGCTCCTGGGACTGCCACAGCTCCTGGGGCTGCCACAGCTCCTGGGGCTGCCACAGCTCCTGGGGCTGCCACAATTCCTGGGGCTGCCACAATTCCTGGGGCTTCCAGAATTCCTGGGGCTGCCACAGCTCTGGGGGCTGCCACAGCTCCTGGGGCTCCCACAGCTCTGGGGGCTGCCACAGCTCCTGGGGCTTCCACAATTCCTGGGACTGCCAAAATTCCTGGGGCTCCCAGAATTCCTGGGGCTCCCACAGCTCCTGGGACTCCCACAGCTCCCAGACCACCGGGAATTGTCCAGAGTGGGAGGGAGCATCTCAGGGAACCCCTCATGGAGGGGTGACCCCGGCTCTGCAGCCTCCGGATCACCCCACGGATCACACGGGGAAGGAGGAGCAGATCCCGGCTCTGCTGGCACAGACACACCCACGGGGGAGCAGGGAGCTGGGGGCTGGATCAGCTCCCGGGAAAAGCTGGGATGGAAGGAGCCATCCAGGCTCCAGGCGGCCACGCTGACCTGGGCAGCTCCTCCTTCCCGGCACGGCTTCCAGAGGCGGCAGAGCACTGAGTCCCGCACGGCCACAGCGCCGGGACAGGGACAGGAGCCGCCCAGGATGTTCGGGATGTGCTGAGCTGAGTCCCCCAGGATGTTTGGGATGTTCTGAGCTGACTCTCCCAGGATATTTGGGATGTTCTGCTGCTGCCTGGGCAGCTCCTTGATGGCTGAGATCTCTTCCCTGCTGGAGGAGGAGGGCTCTGACTCCAGGAGGTGATGCTGGACAGGGATCTCCGTGTCATTCCCAGGGGAATTCTCTGCCTCATCCTCCTCGTGCTCAGCCCTGCACTCATCTCCTGTGTCCGTGCAGGGCAAGGGGGAGCCCTGGCCATCCCCTGCTCCCATGGGATCATCCAGCTCCTCCCTGCAGTCGGCAGAGGGGCTTCCCCGCTGCTCTTCCACCAAAACCCCGTTCCCACCTCGCTTTGAGCCCTCAGCATCCAGGGAACTGAGGCTGGGATCAGCCTCACCCCCGCCCAGGTCGCTCGGGGACGGTGCCCGGGTGCTGTCCCTGTGCCGATCCTCTGGAGCAGCCCAGGGACGCACGGATCCATCGGGAGAGGTCAGGCACGGGGAGCTGGAGTCTGGGGACAGCGACAGGGTCACTCCCTGCCCGCGGGGACACTCGGGGCTCCCAGCAGGCTCCCACCGCTCTCCAGAGGCCGCCGGATCCCGGATTTTGCGCTCCGAGCCACGGCCGGTGTGTCCAGCACGTCCCGGGCTGTGTGTGACGCTGTCAGGCTGTGTCCCACGGCCAGGGCCGGGCTCAGGGGGGCACGGCAGCCCCCCACTGTCCCTGCCAGGTGTCCCCAGCTCGGCTGGATCGGCCACTCCAGCCCTCCTGGCCTCGGAATCCGGCGTGGCCGGAGCATCCCAGGGATCTGGGAGCTCGTCCTGGTTTGGGGAGGGCTCCTCATGTGACAGAGCTGGGGAGGATCTGTGGGGACACGGGGATGCCAGCGAGGCGGGGCTGGCCACGGGGTCCTCTTCAGGAGCAGCCAGCTCCTCTGGAGACGCCGAATTCCCTGGATTCTGCTCGCACTCCATCTCGGCGTCGCTGCTCTCGGACAGCACCAAATCCACAGGGCCCAGGAAAGGCATTTCATCCTCCAGCTCCTCCTCCTCCTCCTCCTCCTTCTCCTCGGAGTGCTCAGGGGGCTCCTGGGCTTGCTCCCTTTCCTCAGCGGCTCCCCCAGGATTTGCTTCCATGGAATCGCATGGATCAGCACCGTCCTCACATCCCAGGGAACGGCCAGAGCCTCCCATTCCCTCCTCATCCTCAGGAGGGCCAGGGCCGCTCCCTGAGCTTTGCTCCTGCTGCTTTTCCTGCTGCTCCCCTTTTTCCTGGGGGGCACAGGGGGGGTCTGTCCATGCAGCCGTGCTGGAATTCGGGCTTTGGCTGCCGGGCTTTTCCATGCCTGCAGCATCCAGGGATTTGCCGGGCTCCTCGGAAGGGCTGGGGGCGATCCTGGCATCCAGCAGCTCCTCCTCGGCTGGCTCCTCCTGGAACACAACCCACACGTTAATCCTCACAGGAAAAACCACTGGAATATCCTTCCCTGCATGCAACACAATTGCAGCCCTAAGGAAGCTGCTCCTCTGTTCAAGTTTTAAAGGAATTCTTTTTAATTCAAGAATTCAGGCTTGGAAGTATCTCAGCAGATCCCCAGGTGAATCTCCATGTGCAGGCTGGAGAAAGTGTAAAAATGGATTTCAAGCTTTATCCAGAACGGAATTTTCATGGATTTTATCCAGAGAGATGAAGGAAATGATGCAAATAATGCACTGGCACCTCTGTGGGGGAAAAACTTCCAAGCCAACAAATCCCAGTTTTCCAAATCCACCTGGGAATGGCTGTGCTAGGTTTGGAATTCTGCTCTGGGATGCTGGGAGCTGCCCTGATTCCTCAGTTGAGGACACAAAAATTTGGAATTTAAATCAGGAACAGGCGCTGAGCTCGATACTTTAATTATTTTAATTTGGGATTCTTCCCCCTTGGAGCATCCCTGCTTCCCTGGACACCCCATAAGCATCTGCTCCATCCCTCTGGAAAATCCTGCTCTTTTACCAGGAAAATCATGTTCCTGTAACAGGGAAATCCTGCATTTTAAGAGGAAAATCCTGCTCTTTTAATACGGAAATCCTGCTCCTCCAAGGAGAAAATCCTGTTTTTTTAAGAGGAAAATCCTGCTCCTCTAAGGGGAAAATTCTTCACTTTTAATGGGAAAATCCTGCTCTTTTAACAGGAAAATCCTGCATTTTGAACAAGAAAATCCTGCACTTTTGCCCCCCAGGGGCCGCACTCACCGCGCTGCCGCTCCGGGCGTCGCGCTCCCGGGGAACTTCCCGCTGCCTGCCCTCCCCTTCCAGCTTTTCCCTGGAATGTTCCTGCAGGGAGAGCCTCTCGGGCCAGCTGGTGGAGGAAGGCTCCTCCTCTTCCCCGCAGGGCAGCTCCCCCGAGGACGAGGACACCGTGCTGTCCACAGCTCCGGCCGCCTCCGGCCGGGAAGCCGGCGGGATTTTCCGCGCGCTTTGGGAAGCGGGGCCGGGATCCAGGGAGGAGCTGGGAGTTTGCTCGGGATCCCAGCCCGAGTCCGCCGGACACGTCTCGAAGCCAAAACAATCCTGGCTGTCGTCGCTGAGCTCCAGGAAGCCGCTGGAGCTGTTGATGGAGACGAATTTTTTGGGATTGATGTGCTCCACGACTTTCCGGGAGCTGCTCAGGAGCTTGCTGGGCTTCCTGTAGAACAGAGCCACCCACATGTGCAGGATCAGCTTCATCCCCTCCACATCGTCGGGAAGATCCGGATCCCAGGGCCTGGGAACGGCAGCACACACAGCCTGAAACACCTGCGGCCTCCCCTGCCCGCATCCAGGGAATTCAGCCCTGGAATTCAGCCCTGGAATTCAAATTTATCCCCTGGAATTCACCCCTGGAATTCATCCCTGGAATTCAAATTCATCCCTGGAATTCATCCCAGGGAATTCACCCCTGGAATTTGAATTCATCCCTGGAATTCATCCCTGGAATTCAAATTCATCCCTGGAATTCAAATTCATTCCCTGGAATTCAAACTCACTCCTGGAATTCACCCCTGGAATTCACCTCAGGGAATTCCCTGTGTCCTGTCCCTCTGTCCCTTGTCCCCAGTCCCTCTCCAGCTCTCCTGGATCCCCTTCATTCCCTGGAATGTTCTGGAAGCTGTGCCTGGAACGTTCTCCCGTCCATAAGAACATTCCCAGCTGTCCCAGGCCGGCTGCAGCCCTGGAGCAGCAATTCCATGGATTCCTCTGGATCCTCTCCACGCTGTCCAGGTGCTGGGGCAGCTCTGCAGGTGAGGCCTCACCTGAGAGCGACAAAATTCCCCCCGGCCCCACTGCCCACGGCGCGGGATCCGCCCCCACGCCCGGGAGCGGCAGTTCGGGATGACAAACTTCGGGATGACGAACTTTGGGATATTGAACTTTGGGAT
>VWZS01008746.1:179988-215587 GCA_013397075.1 Rhabdornis inornatus | reverse complement strand
TAGCTCTTCAGATTTGTCTTCTTCTTTTTAGTACTTCATCAGTTATTAATTAAGCCCTCCCCATCTTCATGTATTTAAAACAGCTGGTGTGACTTTAGCAGTCCTTCATTATGTTTTTGAAACCTGGTGATTTACAGATAAAAATCATAACTTTCAGTTTCTTTCCATGCTACTTCTTTTTTTCCATCACTTAATTTGTAAGAGTTGTCTAATGGTGCTCTTATGTTATCTGTGACAAACTCGTCACATTGACAAGCTTGGGAGTTGGAACTGTTGTACCAAGAAAGGTTTCACACATGGATTTAATGAGTAGGAAGTCATAGGTTAATTCTGACATGGTTTCTTGGAATCCAGTGTGGCCTATTCATAATGCTGTGTCTAACCTCTTCTTCATTCTTACAGGCCAAGGAAGAAGAAAATAATTCTTGGGTTTAGATTCTGGAAGTTAAAGAGCAACTCAGTGAGATAGTTTTTATTTGGACCCATAGTCTGTTCATTTAATGCTCAGCTCCAAATACTTAAGTTTTAACTGGAATGGCCTGGCTATTCTGAGGAGCTGTATCCCACTGCTCTGGGCAAGCACAGTGTTGCTTGACACGGTGTGTCCCTAAGCACAGCTCAGTGACTCGGGTGGATTGCTTACAGTGGCATGCTTACACTCACAAAGCACCACCCCTGTAACTAATGTGTGAAAGGTACTGCTCAGAAATTTCCCTCCCCCATTTTCTCATAGAGACACAGCTTTTCTTTCTCAGGGAACAGGGAGGTACTGAGTGTTAAAGCTCTGCTTTAATTCTTGAGGGTGAATTTCTACTGGGCGACTATTTCAATGACACTGCTTTTCTTCAAGGCTTATGGCATTGTCCAACAGTCTGCTTTATGCAATGCCTGTTCATGTGGCTGTCAATTGGTTAATTGACATGGTGTTCATTCATTCTAGTGTAGGCTGCACACATTTTTCAAGCAATCAACGTGGTTTGCATTCTATATTTGTATTATTGGGCTCTCTACACAATCTGTTTCAAAATTCTATTGCCTGAAGTTTCTTCTTCCTTTCCTGCCATCAATACAAATAATTTTTGGAATCAATAGTAAATTCTCCCCAATCTGCAATTCAGTATCAGACTGAAGCTCAGCTCCACCAGATATTTTTGGGTAATGAAAAGCACATAAAATGTTGATTTGGGCCCGTTCAGTAAAATTTCTATGTATGTCCATATATACCTTTAACTTTGCCTCATTCTGAATTAAATATTTATATTGTGTTTGATTCTTAAAGAAACAGATGACATCTGGGAGACATGACATGGATTTTTTTTTTTCCTTAGGGTTGGGGTTTTTTTTCCAAGAATAAGATTCTGATTTGCCTTTACATTTTCTGATAACTTGTACCTATTAACAAATTGTGTCTTTGTTTTTTTTGGCTCAGTCACCTATCACAGGTGAGAGCAAGAAAATCCTTCTTCAAGAGAGAGAATTGCAACAAAGTTAGTGCTAGGATCTGCCAGTTCATAGCTGTTAGAACTTGATGGAAGCCCTTTCTCCATATTTTACTCTCAAATGATTTGACCATGCCATGTAGCATAGTCATACTTGCATGTGAATGTGCACATGTAATACAAGACAGTATAGTTATAGAAATCGAATTTATTTCCTGCAGGTACTGCTCTTGATGGATTTTGAAAGAAAGCAAGTGCCAAAGACAACAAAGAAGAAAAGTAATTTCTCACTTAAAACAAGAACTTTTTAAAGAATCAAGGTTGTTAGTGGTGACTGTTGTACTTCAGCTTAAGGCCACCACATAAATTACATGTGAAAAATTACCCATGGAAGGTTATGCACACCCATTTGTGTCAGCGCTATGAAATATTAATTTCAGTGTAGCTTCTGTTTAACTGAATGTATTTTTCCCTTCTGAATGTTATTTTAGGGTATTCCTTGAGTCTAGGCAGAATATTAATTCTTCCCTATTCTTGTTTACAACGGGTTGAGGCAAATATGTTATGTTATCCCTCCCAATAAACCAGTGTCAATGATCCCCATTGAAAGCATCAGTTAAACTTCCAGAAAATTCAGGGGATATTGATTTGCTTTTCTACATAAATTACCTTTAATGTTGAAGTCATAGACAGAACTCCATTGATTGGTTTATTTAAAATGAAGTTGTAATGCATAATGCATTCCTGTTCACTTGATTTTTTAATTTCCTTGGAAGATTTTCAGCTGAATCCTATGCATTCAGCTGCCGATATTTTAAAAAGTTTGCTAAAATATAAAAGTGGCTGTGACCAAGTTTGAATCAAAATACAAAACTGGTGATAAAAAAGTTGGTAGGTTGCATTACAGTATAGGCATAAACAAATAAATCTTCCTGGCTATAAATTACTGTAGCTTCATTGACTAGTCCATCTGCTTCAGCATGTCACAGGAACATTTCTATTTTTTAAAATGTATCTATGCTCTTAAGAGGAATGTTAAAATCTGGAGTTGTAAACACACTAGTAAATTTGAAGCAACAAAGATTTATTATAAATCCATAGTACTAAGACGTTACTGCAAATTAGAGGGTATGTGTTTGAGCTGTGCCTCTTTCACCCTTTCTCTTTTCTGGATATTTCTCTTATACACCCTATTGATCAAGAGGTGCTGCAAGATACCTGCATATTGAGGTAAGTCTTTTCCCAACCCTGCAGCCCCTCCCCATCCACCCCACCTCAAAAAACAAAAAGATATTGCAGTGAAAATATTTGGTAAATCACAGTCTGGAGTCTGTGATTTACTACATTTCCCAAAACCATGTTTTGGGTTGTGCTGATGAGATGACACTCAAGACTCTGGATTCAGGGTGATACTACTTCTCTTAGGTTAAATACTTCCAGAATATGCAATATGTCTGTGAGGCTTTGCACTGCAGAAGAAAAATATGCCACAGGTGCTTGGAATATCTCTAAACACACTGCATTTTGCAGCACAGTTTGTGCTCCCTGTGTGCTGCCCACAGCCTTTGGGAGCCAGACTCAAAGCTCAAGCCAAAAGTGGAATTTAGTTCAAACTGCTTTCTCTCCAGGCCTTGTCTGCATCTGGTTGATGTATATTATCAGTGCTTGGCCATTGACCGATGTGAAAACCAATTGATGAGAGCTTATTTGTTATTCTCCATCTAATTTCACACAGATGATTTGGGCAAATGTGATACCAGAATTCTGGATTCAGATGAGAAGTGATCTTCTAAGGAAAGAAAGTGTGTTTGTTTTTTTCCCAATGCTGATATGGAGCATACTGCTTTTTTGTCCTTCCTTGCCATTTGGCTTGCTGCTAATCTTGTGCTTGAAGGACGTATTTATCTTCCCTTTGCTAGGCATGAACTAAGGGGTATCTTTTTTGACCTTTCTTTTTCTCTGGGAAAATGCCCAACTATGACACATTGCAGTGTTGTCTTTCTGATCTTGCAGCAGGCCTGAAAAACAGGTTGCAGAAAACAGTGCATATGCTTCTGCACTTTGACTTTTAGTGATATCAGTCAAATGCAAAAAGCAAAAGTTTCTCTTTCCAGCTATGGGAATCCTTCTGGACACTGGCAAAACTAAATGCAAACTGGGAGAATCTTGAACCTCCTTGTCTTGAACTGGAATTGTATTTCACCAGAAGTATTTTAAGCCATTTTTCTCCTCAGTTTCTAAGTAGTTAGAACTCATTATTTGTTGTTCATCAGCTCACTATTAATAGAATAGCATAAGAATTACCACACAGCAGCATGATACAGATCATGGCATAGCTGATCATTTCACATGATATTCCAAACAAATATTCTTCTCAGATGTAGTGATGACATTTTTGTCAGTGGTGATGCTCTGTGATTTATCACTAGCCCCTGATGACAGCGAATGGTTGCCTTCTGAAGAATCTGTGCAAGCATCTCCAGGGTTTAGGAGATGTTGGAAGAAGCTGGTTTTGGCAAGGAGGAATATGGTAAGAAATAACAAGAACTTTGTGTATGCCCTGTATCTGAGCATGATACCCTCCAAAAATTGGAAGATTCTTGATAGAACACTATGTAACTGTGTTCATACTATGTTTTCATGCTTAATACCTTACGTTCTATAAAATGCATTTAAAAATAAAGAAAAGAATTTTGAACAATTTCATTTTTTGGGGAAAAATTCCTGGGTTCTCACTGTTCCCACAAATGGAGTACAAAATAAAGCTTTCTTTTATGTGAAGGGAGAGACAAGATGTGGCATAAAGTTAAGCAGAGGTGACCATGGTGCACATTTTTTATTGGAACTTGTGAAAATGAATAATGAAAACTGCAATGATTGGCATGCTTTTGTGTTCTACCAGCTCAGCATGAATTCAGTATGTAGTTGGTTTAAGAAAGATGCTGAATATTTGCAAGATGGTGGCGGGTAGGTTATGAAATAGCTGGTATGGAACATCTCATCTACACTACCTAATATGGAGTGATGTTTTTGTTTTTTTTGTTTTGTTTCTTCGTGCCAGCTGTCTAGCTATTCTTTCCTTGGTGTGTTTATCTGGGCAAATCCAGACTGGAGTTTCCATTATATTGTCATGTAAGAACCTAATCCAGCACATTTTGTATGTGTGAGTAATACTCATCTGTATTAATGGTCCTGCTGGAAACACTGATGTTACACACAGGGACAAATATTGAAAAATCTGATCTAGACTTACTCTGGTGAAACTTGAAATGTAGGTAAAAACTCAGTGGGATACCAGATTTACCACTTAATATAAATTGTGAGGTGGTAGAAGGAGCAAGAAATGGTAGGAGTGCCTTATACTATCTCATATTTCTCAAAACTTGTTACGACCATTCCTCTGCCATGGTGAAGATAAATTGTTATTTCCCTATACTCTTTTACTTGAAGGGGCTCAATGCATGCCACTAAATGCAAGTGACACCTCCATGATAAGAGCCATATTCTTATACTGAATCCTCTCCAGAGGAACTCTCTCTTTTGGCCATGCCAGAAGACTTTCTAGTCTATAGCCTGGCAGTATTTGGTTTTTTTTTTTTATTCTGTTCAGCCAACATCCTTCCACCTGATATAGATGTGATGTGTTCATCTGAAGCAGATGAATAATTTCTCCTTTGTTAAATTTTAGAGGACTGGAGATGCAGCTTGTTTAGATTGCTAGTAGTTTGGAAGATTTGGTGTATTTCCTGGTACATGGGATTGCTGGCTACAAAAAAGGCATGCATGAAAGAAGCCCTTGACAAGGAACCTACTTGACTTGTTCTTGGCAGAGAATTCAGCCAGTCAGTGGCTCCTGGGCAGACACTCCCCACCGTCCCCCAGAAGATTGGGGGATTGCCTGCACACTTAGCACCAGGATCTCAGTCTCTCTGCAGGGATCTGGCTTCCTATAGACCAGCCTCCCAAGAGAGTGACACAGTCCCTTTGGCATCTGCTCTAAAGCACAAGAGCCTTTGTGTGGGAGCTTATGGAAGAATGCAGAAATCTCTGAGCCAAGAGGTGAGATCACAATGTTTATTTAAAATAACAACTGGAAACAGCTATCTCTAGGGGCAATGGTGTCTTAAATATACTCTTGAGCAGCATAGTGTTGGAATCATCCTTTGGCTGCAAATGTGCAGTGGCTGCTAAATGTCTTAATGCTTGGACACTATTAATATTGATTTTAGGCAGTGATTTGGTTTAGGGCAAATTTGGGAGGAAACTCCTAAAGGGGTTCTTTTAGAAAGCAGACTTAAATGGCTTTTCCCTCAACTGGTTCGAGAAGAGATTTTTTTGGAGAAAAGTGGGAAAAAACGGTTTATTTAATAGGTAAGGTATTTACTAGTATAAAGAAATTAACAATACTAAAAAATAAAACTTTTTCTTGCTCTGAAGAGATGAAAAATTTAGGAAGTCCTTTTCGTGGGTTATAGCTCAGCTTATTTCAATCTGTATTCAGTCTTCTGGGACTGGGAAATGCTGTGGCCCAGGCTAGGCTCCAATGGGTTATAGGTGTGAGTTTTTTGTGTTCTGGGTTTTTAGTCTAGAGCAGGTCTGCACAGTTTCAAGAAAAAGAAAAAAAAACATAGTATGGGGAACTTTTCTGTTTCAGCTAGCTAAAAACCAACTAAAAACAAAAGAGAGCTCTTTCCTGCTGTCTACTGCAGACAACACTGTCTGTGAGAAGGATGCGGAGGAGCAAGTGCAGTCTCTGATAACAAACTTTGTGTTTTTTTTCTCCCTTTTTACTTTCGGAACTAATTTTAAAGCTGTAAAACTTAATATCTAGTATAAACAGAACAGGTGATTGGGGATACAAGTATTAGACAGTTACGCTACGGCACTCTACCCCTTATCCCCATACCGTCAGCTTACTACTAAAACTAATATATATTCTAACTCTATAAATAGATATATTATACATGTATATGTATATATAGTATATAGTATTATCTACTATGTGTAATTTGGTTTTTGAGTAAAGATAATCTGATGAATGGGTTTGTCTGTATTTGAGGCAGAATTGACTTAAACTGTTTTCCTTAATAAATTTTTGACTTGTACTATTTGGAACTTTGTTTACTATATGTTAGGATTTGGATTGGGTTGGGCTTGTTTAATTGGTGGAGCCTTGGGTGTTAACTAACTAGGTGGCTTTTGCTAGATGTTGCTCTTAATTTTTGAAATATCCCCTACCCAATTCTTTTAAGGTGTTTTTTAACAGTTTACTGTGTTTTTCTATTTTGTTTGCAGCTGGTGTATGGTAGGGGATATGGTATACCTACTTAATGCTATGTTTTTTAGNCTGCAGACAACACTGTCTGTGAGAAGGATGCGGAGGAGCAAGTGCAGTCTCTGATAACAAACTTTGTGTTTTTTTTCTCCCTTTTTACTTTCGGAACTAATTTTAAAGCTGTAAAACTTAATATCTAGTATAAACAGAACAGGTGATTGGGGATACAAGTATTAGACAGTTACGCTACGGCACTCTACCCCTTATCCCCATACCGTCAGCTTACTACTAAAACTAATATATATTCTAACTCTATAAATAGATATATTATACATGTATATGTATATATAGTATATAGTATTATCTACTATGTGTAATTTGGTTTTTGAGTAAAGATAATCTGATGAATGGGTTTGTCTGTATTTGAGGCAGAATTGACTTAAACTGTTTTCCTTAATAAATTTTTGACTTGTACTATTTGGAACTTTGTTTACTATATGTTAGGATTTGGATTGGGTTGGGCTTGTTTAATTGGTGGAGCCTTGGGTGTTAACTAACTAGGTGGCTTTTGCTAGATGTTGCTCTTAATTTTTGAAATATCCCCTACCCAATTCTTTTAAGGTGTTTTTTAACAGTTTACTGTGTTTTTCTATTTTGTTTGCAGCTGGTGTATGGTAGGGGATATGGTATACCTACTTAATGCTATGTTTTTTAGCCTGGGTGTTGATAAGGCTTTTTTTGAAATGAGTTCCTTTATTTGACTTAATCCTTTTAGTGGTACTATGCTTTAAAAGGATTTGCTTTTTAAGATTTAGGATGGTGTTATGGGCTGTAGTGCAAGGCACACAGTAGGTTTCTAATTATTTAGTGGAGGCTTCTACTACTGTGAGCACATAGCATGTTTTTTGGCATGTCTGGGCAGTGTTATGTAGTCAATCTGCCAGGCATCCCCATACTTAAATTTGGACTACTGCCCACTACTATAGGGGCTTTATTTGCTTGGCCTGTTTGACTGTAGTACACTTTTACAGTTATGGATAAATGTTTTTCATGGTCAAATTTACTCTTCACTTTTGTGCTTATTTCTAGGTGGTATCTTTACTCTGATGACCTAAGGAGTTATGAGTTCATTGAGTTAGGAACAATTCTTTTTGTGTTGTTAATTTAAGTCTATTTTTGGCACCTCTATTTTTGCAGCTTGATTTATTTGCTTGTTATTTTGATGGTCTTTATTGGCTTTACTTTTTGGCATTTGGGCATTTACATCGGGGGCTTTTATAGACAGTTTCTCTATTTTGGTAGCGATGGTTTTTTACTCTTTAGTAGCTCAAATTGATTTTTCTTTACATTGCTAATTAGCCTTTTTCTATTTCTTTAGCTGTCTTTTCAGAGCATTGATAACTATTTATGAATTAGTGTAGAGGTAGAGCTTGGCTATTTTTTTTTTAGTGAGGTTTAAGGCTAGTTGAACGGCTTTGAGTTCAGGAAGTTGGTTTGATCCACCTTCTCTTTCAGTAGCTTCTGCGACCTGTCGTGTTGGGCTCTAGCTCTATATGGCTGCTTTCCACACTTGTTTCATTTCTATAATGTGGCAAGAACTATCAGTAAAAAGAGCATAACATGTTTTTTTTTGCTGGCAGTTGGTTGTATGGTAGAGCTTTTTTAGCTTGTGTCATTTTATGCTCTTTTTTATTAATGAGAGTAAAATTTTTATTTTGGGTCAGTTTGTAATTATCCCAGAGTGATTCAGTTTTTAATATGGGCACGCTGTGTGATGAGAACAATCTACCTGCTCCATGTGGCATTGGTGTGGCATTGGTGGTATGGTGGATAGAGGAACTTTTGTTTTGAAAATCCACCCCAGCACTGGTAGTTGGGGTGTTAGGAGTTGTGTTCTAGTGCCTACTAATTCTGAGGTGGCTTGGAATTTTTGTAGGCAGTTAAAATTTCTATTTTTGTTTGAATGTAGTTGGCTTTTGACTTTTTGTCAAAAGAGCTTTGGCTTTTAGAGCATTGGCTCTAAAATTTTATTGGTTGGCTTTGAGTCTTGCTAGGCACTTTCTGCTAAAGGCTCTAGGACAGATTACGGCTCTTGGCTGTAGAGTAGAGTGCACTCTTCACATTTGTTCCTGACTGGGCCAGGGGCTATCACGTGAATGATTTTTTGCTTGATTTGGGCAAAGGCTTGTTGTTGTTCAGGGCCCCGCTGGAAAGGCTTCTCAGTGTGGGTGACCAGGTGGAGAGGGCTTACAATCTGGTTGTACTTAGGGAACATACATTCTCCAAAAGCCTGTGGCACTTAAGAAAGCTTGTGCGATTTTTTTTGTTGGTTGGTGAAGATATTGTTGTGATTTTCTTGACGACATTGGTGGGAATTTTGTCCTAAAAACAGATGTTGGGAATGTTTATATGTGAAAAAGTCAAGTTGGATTGTCAAGACTGCCTAGATACCAAGGTAGATGGAAGTTTTGAGTAGAAATATATATATTTGTTTTCTTTTCAATACAGCTAATTCTGAAAACAGCCTCAATTGCTTAACAGTGTTTTAATTTTGACTGGATTTTATTGGTCTGAGCCATTTTGCTCCACTGAATCTTTCCCTCCTTCTTACTCACATGGAGTATAAATTCATGAAGTACTTGTATCTTAGTGATAGAAGGCNCAAGAGCTTTTCCTGTATAAAACATTGCAATAGCAATGTTAAATTTATTTGATAGCTGTAAATTTATTTGATAGCTATGTAACTTTTGAGCTAATTCTGACTTGATAATTTTATAAGAAAGTTGAAAAAAACCCAGTGAAAGTTGGTGAGAGGTTCTGCAGAAAGATTTACTAGCTCTTGTTAGCAAAAATATGGCTTGATATAAAGAAGGAAGCATTTTCAGAAAAAGTTGTACTCAGGAAAAAACACTGTTGGTATATAGGAGAACAGGCATATAGACTGGACTGGAAAACATAATGATAATAATGATATAAGAACAGTGGTACATAGGCTTTGTGAATAAATGAGATAAAGATAAATATTTGGTTTGAATTTCTTACATGAGTTTGTTTGTTTTTCTTTTTTTCTATTGTCTTTCTGCTTGAAGTCTAACTTTTTCAGATTTACTGCAGAAAACTGGTACATCTCTGAGAAAGTGATTTGCTGTTAATCAGGTGGAAAGTTTAACTCATAAAAATTGACAAAGAAAACTTCTATGGAAAGCAAAGTGCTCTAATACTTTGCTTTTATGACGGGCTTTACTAATTGTGCGTTGGGTGTTGGTATACTCTGACTTAGGTCACAGAATACAGGGTTTTCTTAGTGCTACTTGGGGTCCTACCTCTGACTTCCCTATTCCAATGGGCACTAAAGCAAACAGTTCAAAAGAACAGCGGTCTGTTGCATAGACAGGACTTTAGGGCAGCTACTTTTAAGGCTTTTCAATAGATCAGCATTGAGGATATAATATCATATAATATAAAATAAATATAATGAACACACTTGGGGCTTCAAGGCAGAAAAGCTGTCTAATGTGTTTTGACTAGGGAGTGTGGGAAGTGATGCTCTGGAGAAGACACATGCAGGGGTCAAAAGGATGAAGAGGTTGAAAGGCACTACATCTCCCCACAAGGACAGGGAAAGCAAGTAAGTCGGGCAAGGTCTCCATGAAACATCGAGCAAAAAACCTGCTGTTTACATGCTGGCTGTTGATATGGCATGCCTCTTTCCATTGTTTCATTTGTTTCCATCTGGGGTTTTTCCTCCAGCTGTATGAATGCTTTAGACTTCTTCACCTCACACCTTTTGTTCAGTGTGTTTGGCACCACAATCTGCTATGAGCTGAGAGACTAGAATGCTAGAATTTTTCCTATTTGTTTTTATAGCTCATTTCTATCTCTCCTAATTTTTTTAAGATGTCTGATAGATAAAGTATGCTTTTAAGTTTGCCTGGTCTGAATTCTAAAAATATTTAGAAAGGATTGCAGGACACTAAATGTCTCTATGACATAGAACATACTAAAAATTATATTTGAATTTATGAGGGTTTAAATTTTTGAAATGCTGTTTCTTAGTAGTTCTCTTTCACATTACTGCTTAGAAACAGACAATTCCATGGCTGTATTACTGAGAAGATCTGTTGCCTTGGTTTTTTTAAATAGCAATTGACAATGAAACATTAGAACAGCAATATTACATAGATGAAAGAAAAGAAGAATGAACAACTTTCAGGTTTTTATAATGTAATTTTTGTAAAGTTCACATATATATCTACTTCCTCAATACCTTTATATTTTATGTGCATTTTATATGCATTTTTTCACATTAATTGTGCAAAATATACCGTACTGTGCATTTTTCCTCGCAATCTCTGAAAATAGGAGGAGTGTCTTGTGTTTTTGAAAAAATGAATAGCATATATGGAAATATGAATATTTCTGAAGACCTGAAATGTATTAATTAGAGTTTTTGCTGAATGGAAGAACCTCGTTAGCATGTATGAATCTCAAACTTTCTATGTTCATTAAATCAGAGACAAAGGTTTAACAAAAAAATCCTACTTGTTAGACATATTCTCACTGTCATAAATTTTCTAGATCCTTTCAGTTTTGTTTTTTGAGCCAGAACGATTTACATGTTTGTTTTTTTTGTTTGAATCAAACTTTCTTTAAAATAATATCAGATGTAACTGAAGCCTAGTTATTCTTAAAAGATTTTTAATCACATCTGTCCCAGAATACGGCAAGCATGCCATGATAATTCTTCTGAAAGTGAAAAACCAAACATAAAAAAATAAAACTAATTTCAGAACAGTTTGCATCCAGTAAAATGACAACATTTAATTTTAGTATGATTTTGGACAAATGGTAACAGATCACATGACTAATTTTATAAAGTCATCAAGGTCAGCTTATTGACTGTAAAGTCTCTGGCAATCAGTCAGGTAGATAAGCATACAATGAAAATTTGACTTGCACACTGTCTTTATCATAAGGTGCATTTGTTTCAAACTAGGAAAAATGTCATCTCTGTTAATTAAATTGTTAAAAAAGGGTTTTTGAAAAAGTCAAATAAATAGAGACACCAGGGAGACCTCATTTCCCAGAGATATTTACACCAGATGAGCCATTTTGATTGCAAGGTAATTTGGTGCAGGACTCCATCTTAGCTTCCTTTTTCCTTGTTCTTGCTTGCCAAAATGCAAACTAATTGTCTATTATGCGCGGATTTCATCCCCCAGCTACCTGCAGCTGTTGATTGTGACTGTAAGAATCTGAGGCTGCTGGCTGCAGTAATTTGTTTGTTGTGTGACCACGGTGAGTAGAGGCTGCTCAGGCTCCCATCCCACTCAGAGCACCCCAGTGATAAGACAGCTGCCAAATAACCTCCTGTGTACTTTGGACAGAAAAAAAATCTCAGTCTGAAAGTGTTTCTCCATGCCTCGTTTTTGTTTGTCTTGTCATTGAGTTTTATTTCTATTATGTATAATTCCTTTTCTTGATGATGACCTTAACCTTGTAAATTTTTGATTGCAAACTGGTTTAATGGACACAACTCCCTGTTTCATTTAAAATAATTCAGATTTCTCCTGACATTAAAACCCAGTAATTTTATGTAGGCTAAGGAAAAAAAAAAAAGCCTGATGTGGGAGAGAAAAGGAGAAAAGTGTTTGGATTTGCATCTCAAGTCTGCTGACTTGATCTCAGACACAACATTCTTAGAGATATCTCTTGCCAGAAATGAAAAAATAACCAGTCTTTAAAACATTTTTAGGCAGAGCAAATACCTAGCCTTCAAGATATTTCTTTCCCAAGGTTAGCAGGCTATGTTTCCATAAATTATATTTTACTATTTACAAGTTTAGAAGCTCCTCACTAGCCAGTGTAATGTGTGTCATTACATTGGGGGTTGTTGTGGTGGTATTACCCTGGCCGATTTATAAAAACTCTATAACTCCAGATCTATGCAAATGAGATGCCCTGCTCTGTATGAAAGCCTCTATGATGAAAAGCAATTCTGTTCAGTTACTGTGGTGAGAATATTTATTTACATATAAAACACAAAAATGCAACTGAAATACTGACAGAAAAATGAACATTTAAAGGCCAGGCTACAGACTGCCGAATCAAAGAAAGAGGAGAATTGGGTAGATAAACTAAGTTAAATTAACAACATCAAAGCTTTCTGTGGGCTGCAGTCAAAAGCTTTGTATGTGAAATGAGGACTTGAAATCAATACAAATATCATGCTGCAAGGGAGAAAGTGCCATGGGGGCAGCTCATTTCTTCTGGCCTTCCCTGCAATCCTTTGCTGTGTGGGTGAAGAGCTATGAAGGAAAAGACCATGTGGTCCATCTGGAAGTGAGGGGGCTGCACAAAGGGCAAGGTTATTTCAGTCTGGTGCTTCAGTTGCAGTATTGTATGAAGCACAATACTGCTTTGCACAGAGAAACGTGGTGACAATCTCAAAAATTGCCACTGCATTGGTCTGAATCAGGTTCCCTTCTAGTACTTGCATACTGATTTTTGTAATCGACAACAGTAGCCCCTTATTTTCTTCCTTTTTAGAGGCATGCAAATTGTATGGTACTGAGGGGGATATAATCAGGATATTTAGCATCACTTTTTAGTGTATCAACACAGCAGCACTGAAATGCATCTGCAATTTCATATGAAAACTATGCAAGTAAACAAAGCATAGTTAGTAGCCCCTGCTTGTGGAAGGCTTGGCTTTTATTTTATAAGCAATTTCACTCCTGTTGAACAGAGAGTGTATGCCATGGATTCGATAATTTATTCTTTAATTTAATTCCTGTAACACTGCCTAGCTAATAAAAACATATTTCTGGTTTTGCAAATTATAAAGAAGCTATTCAAGTGACCAGTATCTGATGCTGATACAGTGTGGGATACTTCAATAAAGTGGGAAGACTTGATTTTTGTAATTTACGTTAATACATCTATAATTCAAGGTTTTTTTTAAACAGGATAACTACAGTTTTACTGCACTTACAGTTTTACACATTTTATGGAACTTAGACATAGTCCCTTCAAGGACATTGTGGCTTCATAAACTAGTCTTCAAAAGGAGCAGGGTTTTCGAGGTAGTTAACAGGGGTCTACAGAGTGGGCTGTAGAATACAGTTGTCCTTTCCAGCAAACCTCTTGACACATGTGGAAGAGCAGCACAACATCTGCTGAGCTTTTTTGTTCAGAGCACTAACTCTGTAAACACCACACCATAACTACTCCATGAGAACATCTGCCCATCCTGCACAGCAGGATACCAAAACAGCACCCACAAACTGGAGTGGGTTAATGCTGTACAAGCAAAACAATCATGTGCTCTTCAAGGGGACAATGTAGTAACACTGTGGTGAAACAGAGTGAACCCACAGTGGCTGCTGCACTTCAGATTAAACACCTTTCTCCAGGGAAAGTTTCGGTTTAGGGCTTAGTTTAGACTTGCGAGCACTGGCAATCTGTATGAAAATGGGTAAAAATCTTCCTATGAATGGGGTTAATTTTCATGTCAAATGAAGGCAGAATTATTAGCATGTGGTCTCTTCTCTCTTTAAAATATTAATGTTGATTTATTGGGAGAAACAGAATGGCAGAAGAGCATCTTTTCCCTTGTTTTCCCCATAGATTTCCCGGAGTAAAACCCAGTATTTATTAAAAAATTCAATGTATTTTCCAGGCTGCTTACTCTGTGTGGTGAAGTAAAAGGTTTTCATTTTTTACAAATATTTATTCTTTGTAACCTTTATCTCCCTTTCCAAGACTGCTGTTAAAATATAATAGAAATGAAGCTTGAAAATAATGATCTTCCACAGCTGTGCGGCATAACCTTTGAATGAAGTGGTGTGTTTGAGAAGAATTGGGGCTGTATGCAGCACAGACTGCAGAAGGAGTAGAAAATTTTGAGAGGCCCGAAGGCATGGTTAAATTCTCCCTGAATAGTAGAAACACAATGTAATATAAAATTCTATCTATTTTCTGCCACTCTCAGCTTGATCTGGGAGTTATACTCAGGATAAATGGATGGATTATCATGCTACAACGGTAAGCACACTCTCTGTGTCCTGCTTTCTGTATAACGAACTGCAGAATGGGGAGTTGCGAAGGACCCTCAGCTTTTTTTGGCAAAATGAAATGGGAACTTTGGGACTTTGATCTTAATTTTTCAAATTTCCATCTTATTCTTTTGGGCTGACAGCCAGCATAGTGACAGCATTTTTGCATTGTGTATCTACATTGTGAAGTACTAAGTTACACCCTCTCTCTCCTTTAATATCTCACAATCTCCAAGCAAGGTACAAACTCCTCCATAACAGCTCTTAAACACTGGCCTTGGCAAAGAAGGGAAATACACAGCACCTCTGTTCAATGACTGAAACAACACTGAGTCAAAGTGAATCACTCATTCCCCACTGAGTACAAGGCAAGATAAACACCTGTACACTGCACATACCCAAACCAGCTTGATAGAAACTTCCCTTCTTCTGTGACTAGAGCAGGACTTTTACCAGCAAAACAGCAGCAACAGACTGTGGTAAAATATGCTCCAGTAACCTCTTCTCTTCCCAGCCTTTGTTTCACATCCAAGTCATGACAAAAGACAGCAAACACAGGAGTCCTCTCTGCTTCAGTTGCTATAAGAGGGGTAATCTTATTCCTCTGTCAGTGCTTAGATCACCTGTTTAATCTTCAAGGATGTTGTGAGATTTCTTAAGGTAGCTGTCTCCCTATTGATGATGTGGGTGATGTGGGAGGATGTTTTTCAGCAAAGACGAAAAAAGTTTTTTTAACTTTTGGCTGTGATGTCTGTGAGACTGGACATGCCAGCATCCATTACTGGCAGAACCAGCAGGAGGTTAAGAAGGGTCTTGAATTCAGTGCAGGGTCTACAAAAAGGCTCTCAGGTACTTCTGCCATCAGCTCATGTGTGAGGATTTTTCATTTTCAGTTCCTCCAGACATAAAAAAATGACTGACATGAGTAAAGAAGGTGTTTTGCTAGCAATAGAGATCTTATTTTGCTCTTTCATCAGCACTGTGTTACTATACCATTGCTTTGGAGGAATATTTTCCTTTGAGGCAGGAATTGAACAGTCACTAGAATTACTGCAAAAGAGAATGGAAAGTTACAATTGCTGTCTGAGAAACAGACAGAAGTTTTGCTTTGTCTGCAGTATAGTTTTACATAGCAGAACTAGGTTTACCCAAAAGAGAGCCCTACCCCGTCAGTAGTCACGAAACAGTATTACTATTTTAAACTCCATTTAAAGTTGGTTTGTGTGTTTCTAAATTGCAAAGGAATTTTCAGTGGTCATCAAAATGAGTATTTGGATCCTGCCAATAGCATATCAGTACATACTCTTCAAAGATGGCAAGTCAGTGTGTTCCTGGAGAAGGAAGGAGAAAGTTAGGAGGGAAAAAGTGAGACATGGGGGAACATGGTGCTGAGGATTGGGAAAGGCCAGTGGTAATTTTCTGTGCCATGCAGTGAGAAGAGTTTAGGAGCTCTCCTAGGACAGGAAAACAGATGTGTGGTGGATTGACCCTGACTAGATGCCACAGGACCATCAAAGTCACTCTATCAGATGAGCAGGGGAGAGAAGATATTTCAAAATGTTTATGAGTAAAGAAAAGGACAAGAAGACATCATTCCCACTTACTGTCACAGGCAAAACAGACTTGATTGGGGGAAATTGAATTTATTACCAATCAGATCAGAGCAGGATAATGAGAAATAAAAACTAAATCTTAAAGCTCCTTTTCCCCCACCTGTCCTCTCTTGCCAGGTTTTACTCCTGAATTCTCAAACTCCTTCTCCCAAGTGGAGAGGGAGAGCAGGGAATGGGGACTGTGCTCAGCTCACCATGTGTCTCCAATGTTCCTTCGACCCCAGTGGGAGGCCACTCCTGCTGACAGGAGTTGTCTGAACAGGATAGAATTGTCAGAAATTTTCTGGCAGAATTTTTTTTTTGTCAGAAAAAAGAGACCAAGCTCAGGCAGGATAATCAAGCTGTAGAAGACCTGCACCACCCTCTAGACTTGCTGCTCCTGACAGTGGTAAGAGATGGAGATTTCTGTCACAGGAAAAGCCCCTCTGTCTCCAACCTTCCACCAGCTTCCATGGCAGACAGCCAGGCTGGGTTGGAGAGGGCAAGATCAACTTTGGGCAGCTGAGGTTTAACAAATAGTGGCTTTCTCTGTCTGTCTCAGTACCTGTTTCTGCTGCATGATAGTCCATTGCAGGGACAATGCCAGCTCACTTCTCTCACAAAGTCATTACCAAGATTAATTATCCAGATTTTTAAAAAGTCGTGGCCATGCCTGAGCAGCCTTTGTGCTTTTTCTTGGTCTAGATGACTACTGTGCAACAGCCAGGATGTCGGGGGATGTTTGACTCCAGATATAGTTCTGTGGTCAACCAAGGGAAGTCAGTATGCAATATGCTCAGGGGAACCTGCTCTGCTGAGAGTGAATCCCAAATAGGATTTGTGCTTGACCTGGAATTCTGAGCCTCTATTTCGTGTATCTGGCTTTCCAAAGCAAGATGAAGAAATTCTGCAAGGAGCCAGGACTGTTTACAAGGCTTAGGTACTAGCACTCAGCTCTAATATACAGGATGAAGGTATCCAAATTCAAATGCAGCCACAACCACAACTGTTGCTCTCATCCCTCCAGCAGCTTCTGGTACTGGTTCACTTGGAACAGTCTTACTGGAAGAGCAGTGCTGTTGAGTTCAGAAGAATTTTTAATGAAAATGAAGGCCTGTGTTTAACCTCAGCTCACTTTTTAGTCATCTGGTAGTAAATTATGTTTAATTCATGTCATCTGATACAGAGTTTAAAAGTCTGAGTTGCCTTCAAGTGATTACTTCAGCTACTCCTGAGCACTAACCTGAGTTTGCAGTTGTCTTAAAGTGTCCCAGAGTTGTGGACTGAGATATGCTTTGCAGATAACACATTTGCAAGGACTTTTGATTTTGGTCGCATTTTTTAAAATCCTGTGCCTGTATTTGCCAACATAGATCCTTGAACAGCAAAGCTGGAACTGTATAAGTGCTTAGAATCCTCCCTACAATGCTAGTGAAGACCAAAAAAGCTAGAGCAGGCTTTTCAGAAGTGGGTGGTGCTTTACTTCTACTACTCATCCTGTAGAAGCTATATGCTGTTATTCCTGATTACAAATTAACTTTTGGAGCACATCTCCTCCACATACAATAAATGTAACAGAGTTTCATTCCACTATTATCTAAACAGTAAATTGTTCATGGATTTTACTTAATATGACCTAACTTTGGTAAATTTTGGCTGTACAACTTCCCTTCATTAATAAATAGCTACCTGGTGTTGTTTTGGACCTCAAATCCCAGAGAGCATATTTACTTAATAATAGATGATCTATGCAGCAACATATGGGCAGGTCATTAAAAGGGGTTCACATTATCTAATTCAAACTAGCTCACTGTTTGACTTTCTGCACAGTGAATTAAGGCTTGGCTCACAACTCTGCTTCTCTGCTCCCCTGGGAGCTGCAGTTCAACACCGGGCTAAAACTGACCTGAGATGAACCCTTTTCAGCAAATTCTGCCTCACAGCCCACAAATGGCTGTCCCTTCCCAAGTAACCTTGAACCTTGGGTGGCTGCCTGAGGACCACATGGGTGTGTGTTTCCCTTCTGTAGATTCTACAGAGCATCCTGCCTGATGTCTATGTGACCACGGACAAGCCTGCTGACTGCAGAGGCAGGGAGGGAGGAAGGAAAGGTAGGACATGGCTTTTGAGTGCCCTGAGGAACAGGAAAGGCTACCTTACCTGGTGCTGTATTTACACGACATATATATAGCATATATGTGCACTATATATATAGTACATATATACACTGTATATATAGTGTATATCTGGTGTTGATATACACTGTATCTAGCTTTTCTAGCTTGAGAAAGAAAAGGCTGTGAAAAGAAAGTTTAGGGGAACCCTTATCACCATGTTCCCATCTTTAAAGGGCAGCTACAAAGAAGATGGAAATTCCATTTTTACAAGGAGTCACATAGAAAAGATGAGGAGCAATGGGTACAAGTTACTTCTGGGGTGATTCTGGTTAGGCACAAGAGAAATTTTTTCACAGTGAATAAGCTCCCTAGGGAAATTGTGGATTCTTTGACACTGAACACTTATAGGATTCACCCAGACAAAGTGCTGGGCCATCTTGTCAGGACAGTGCTTTTGCCAAGAACGGTTGGACCAGTTCATCCTCGAGGTCTTTGATGCTGCAGGCTGTTCTCAATCCTAGTTATAGGTGCTTACTTAGTGATGAAATTTATCAGCAAACAAGGAGTTAAGGAGAAGACTAACACTCTTCTGGAAATGTCATCCTGTTCTGCTAACTTAAAATTCCAGTACATTTTTTTCTACCTATACACAGAGTTACAAAAGAACTGCACATGCAGTTTCTTCACATAACATTGTCTGAACATCATGTGATTCAGAAACTGCTTCTCATAGTGTTTTCTTAATGCAGGTGGCAATGGACATTTCCTTTCCTCTACAGAGCACCATATCTCTATGAGGGGATTCCCAGGCCATGATTGATATAGAATCATTGTTCTTTAGTATATAGTCTAAATATAGCATGCAGTTAGATAAATCAGGGCTAGAAGAGCTCCAAGTATATTATACAGATGGCAAGCTGGTCAGCTTCTGGGATGTCCTGGCCCAGGACATCCTGGAGGTCTATGTTCTCTGCTGTCTTAATTCAGGCTAATAGACTCAAATGAACTGCTGCTGTATGACTGGTTTCTATTTTACCTATTGAGTCATGCTGAAACAATGCTGTAAAAACACTGTCTTCAGAATTATCTCGTCTAGGTTACTGTTGCAATTTTAACCCAAACCAGTGTTTCAGAGATGTAATTGTTAGAGAGTGTTTTTTTATTTTATTTTTGTGACATGTTCTGGGGTGGATAAGCCTTCCTCATAGAAAAAAGAATTGTTTCCAACACATTATGCGATAGTATCATAGCACGCTATTCTATGAAAATACATTTTAAAAACACACTAAGGATTCATGCTTGAACCGGTTCAGTAGACATGTGAATCCTGAAAAGCTGTTCCTCTACAGTCTGTGAACAAGTTGGTACAGCTTTACACAAAACGCATTGCAACTTGTTCATTACAGTACATCAGTTTCTCAAAGCAGGAGCTTTTGGCAGGGTGAATAGCAGTGGCAGTGCAGACCAGCTTACAGAGTATCATAGCTCACCTAAACAGTCCCAGGTTATCTGTGCATGCATGGACTCTCACAGGTTTGGGCATAATCCCTTTGCCAACTGATTCTGCCAGTTGTGAAATGTTCAGTTCACTGTTCGAAGAACCTGTGAGCTGTAATCTCCTTCATCTAGGAAGTAGGAAATTCCAGGCTTACTTCTGGGATTGGGCATAGCTCAGAGAAGCCTGGAGTCCACAGCAAAATTCCAAAGGGCAGGTGTATGAGAGTTCTGCTTCAAACAGCCAACTTTGAAAGCCCAGGGGCTTTGAGTTAGACAAGGGAAATGCTGCGTATATATGCTGGAGCTATTAAATTTGAATATGTACGTGGTTCAAAACTGAAACAAAAACAACTCATTAGGACACTATTTAACTTGAACTGACTTCAAATAACTTGTATATGTTTTTAATGCACATTTTCCATGTCTAGAATGTTAAGATGTCAGAAGACTTATTAAACAACAAAGGGAGATGTTTCTCCTGGGCTTGTGGTGGGCGGGGTAATTAGATTCAGAGATCAAACAAAGAGACAGATTTTTAAATTTAGACTTTTCATATATTGCCTTATAATAATGGGTGTATTCACTAATGGTCCCATATCTTTTTTATTCTGCTCACAGCAGAATGCTTTTTTTTTTTTAAATTCATCAAACATATAATCTAGGTAGTGTTAAGGTGGTATGCATATTCCTCCAGTTAGCACATGATAAAAGACAACTGCCATATAGGGGAGGTAATCTGACAAACAAGGCATTAAATATGAAAGTAGGTGTACTTGTTTCAGTGGGATTAGTTATGTGCCTAAAGAGAGAAGCTGATGTGAATATATTACTAGCCTATGGCTACTTTTAGCACAAACCTGAGTCTGCAGGAAATGCAGAATGAGTATTTTCAGACTGACAGTTTTCATTTTCCATGTTCAAGATGAAGTGGAACATTTTCAACATAACTGCAATGGGATGAAAGATATGAACAGAGAGAGAGCTAAGTTTACTAGTGATTTATATTTTTTATTTGCATTTTCTCCGTTCAATCCTAAGTGTGAACATCTTATGGTTCACTTACTCTGATGAAACTGGAGAAGCTTGCACTAGACTACAAACATTGACTAATGCAACAACCCAAAAATGTATGGTTTGTTCAGATTTTTCCAAAATCCCTTAATCATCCTACTTTATGTAATAGAGATTCTAATTCTTCATCTCCTTAAGCACATGAGACAAATGAGATTGCACTAGCCAGCATATGGGTCAATGAAGAAAACATTATTTTTCAAGTTTTTTTTTTTTTACTGCAGATGTCTAGTCCTGGAAACAAAGGGATAAAAAAGGAATAAATATTGTGTGGACCACTCCAGGGTGAGGACCAAAATGGAGAAAAAAAGGAGAAGGAATATTTTGGCATTCCAAGTTTTTCTGCTCAGTTATTCAAGATTTCCTCTAGTGAATCAGACTAATTTAGGCTGAATTTAGACTTCTGCCACTAAACTTGCATTCAACTTTATCATGAAATGTTGTGATATTGGAAATTTTCTGAAGAGAAGTATTTCATTGCCTTAAATTTAACAGTCACAATCTCATTTCAGCTTACTTCTATAGATAGTAGAAAATTAGTTTTAAATTAGTTTTTACAGTAATTTTTTTCTGAGAAAATCACAAGAATATGAATGAAACTGACCACAGATCTCAGGCATCATATTTTTAGTCATGAAAGAAAAAAGTCCTCAGTTGTAAAAATAGAACAGATTTATTTCTGTTGCTTGGACTTAATAACTAGGCCCTGTTTAAAATTTTTCTTCTTCCTGTGTTTGAGTGAAACACCAGAATTTGAAGCTAATAATTTGTATGTCAGAGTAACTCACTTAGTAGACAAAGGAAAGGCTGGGGATGATGTAACTTGGACTTTAGTAGAGTGTGTCCTACAGCATCTTCCTGGAGAAACTGGCTTCTCCTGCTGTGAAGGGGTGCATTCCTTGCTGAGTGAAAAACTGACTGGCAGGGTAGGTCCAAAGGGTGGTGGGGAACTGAGCTCCATCCAGCTGTCAGCCAGTCACTGGTGGTGTTCCCCAGGACTCACTGCTGGGGCCAGTACAGCTTAAGATCTTTATTGATGATCTGGACGAGGAGATTGAGTGCACCCCCAGTAAATTCACAGATACCAAGCTGGGAAGGAATGTTAATCTGCCGGAGGGCAGGAAGGTTCTGCAGAGGGATCTGGACAGGCAGGATTGACGGTAGGGGTAAACAACAAGAACTTAACAGNGTCCTCAGTTGTAAAAATAGAACAGATTTATTTCTGTTGCTTGGACTTAATAACTAGGCCCTGTTTAAAATTTTTCTTCTTCCTGTGTTTGAGTGAAACACCAGAATTTGAAGCTAATAATTTGTATGTCAGAGTAACTCACTTAGTAGACAAAGGAAAGGCTGGGGATGATGTAACTTGGACTTTAGTAGAGTGTGTCCTACAGCATCTTCCTGGAGAAACTGGCTTCTCCTGCTGTGAAGGGGTGCATTCCTTGCTGAGTGAAAAACTGACTGGCAGGGTAGGTCCAAAGGGTGGTGGGGAACTGAGCTCCATCCAGCTGTCAGCCAGTCACTGGTGGCGTTCCCCAGGACTCACTGCTGGGGCCAGTACAGCTTAAGATCTTTATTGATGATCTGGACGAGGAGATTGAGTGCACCCCCAGTAAATTCACAGATACCAAGCTGGGAAGGAATGTTAATCTGCCGGAGGGCAGGAAGGTTCTGCAGAGGGATCTGGACAGGCAGGATTGACGGTAGGGGTAAACAACAAGAACTTAACAGTGCCAGGCCCTGCCCTTGGGTCATGACAGCCCCAGGCAGTACCACAGGCCAGAGGCAGAGTAACTGGAAAAGTTGTCCACGGGAAAAGGACCTGGGGATGCTGGTGACAGCAGCTGAACATGAGCCAGCTGTGCCCAGGTGGCCAAGAAGGCCAATGGCCTGTTCCAGCATCAGCATGGTCAGCAGGGCCAGGGCAGGGATTCTCCCCCCGTACCCAGCACTGGTGAGGCCACACTCAAATCCTGTGCTCAGTTTTGTACCCATCAGTACAAGAATGACATTGCTCTCTACAATTACCTGAAAAGAGGTTGTAAACAGATGGGGATCAGCCTCTTCTGCCACATTTCAAGTGAAAAGCCAATAGAAAACAGTGGTGGTGCCAGGTTAGATAATATAAATGTTTCTACTGAAAGAGTGGTTAGGTATTGGAATAAGTTGCTCAAAGAGGTGGTGAGCCACCATCTGTCAAACTGTTCAAGAGGCATAGATCTTGGGGGTATGGTTTAAGAGTGACTATGACGGTGCTAAGTTGAAAACTGGGCTAGAAGATTTCAAGATCTCTTTGAACCTTGTTCTGTGATTCTGTCTCTGGATTCTGCAAGTTAATTGTGGAAAATAGGTTTGAGAACCATCCGTAGAGGAGGGTTTGCAACCTATCTCAGGTAAAGAGAGCTGTGCCTGGAGTAACTGCACTTCTATTCTCCAAAGTATCCAGAGTATTTTTAAATTCTTTTTTCCTATAGAAAAAACAGCTGAGCTCTGGACACCAGTAAACAGCAATGAGAAAACACCACCCTGAATTTTGAATAGCTTAGGGCTGGAAAACATGCTGTCTTTAAACTCTCCACGGTACTTCAGGTGGTAAAGCAGCAATCAATATTTAAATACCAACTTTTACAAAATTACTTCTGCTAATTCAGTATTTCCTTTACCACAATACAGCAATAAGATTCTGATGATGTACTTGACAGTTTTTATTTCTTACATCACTATGAAAACATTCCTCTTTCAAAAGTTCTTGCTGCTCTTGGACACTGCCCTAAAGTAGAAACAAAATGGAAACAAAAAGTCATAAGTGACGTGTAAGATATTTCAGCACTATGTTTATTGTGTTCTATCAGGATAGGTAACAGACTAAACCAAGATCCAGCTCAGTATGACGCTGTGTTCAGTGGGGGAAGAACAGCACTGCTGCAAAGGAAGACAGCACAATCATGAAGTAGGTTGGCAGCTTTTAAGGATGCATTCTTTGTTCATGATAATAATTGGTACTATTAATGTCACTAAAGGTGACATTTGGTGATATAGATTGATGGATTTAAATATACAGTGGAGAAAACCTTGGTTTAAAACTCTGAAAAGAGAGATAGGACTACACTAAGGGTTTTTTCTAAGAGTTCTGGTGGCAACTAAGGCCACTAGCTGTAGCTAAGACTATTTTTGAGGAAATAATATGCTTATATTTTACACACAATTCCTTTATGTGTTCCCTTTTGGAAGGAATATGGTGGGGGGAGGGGGAGAAGGTACAGTAAGCCCTGAACTAATTGTCTTTTGTCGACATATTCTCTAGGCAGATGAGGTGCTTTCCCTAGCAACTTTTTTTCATTACCCAAAATAACATTTCTTGGTTAAAAAGGCTATTGCTTCAGTAGAGTTGATTTTATGATAACACAAAGAGTACAGTTTATGGTATTACATGGAAGTCACTATGATGAATTGAAGTATTTGCAGAAGAACATATTTTGACATTGGAAGCCAAACGTCAGGATATTAGGCCTTATTCCAAATTGGGTGAAAACCCCAGGTATTAGCAGGTATAACCCTTAAGGAATTAATCTCTTCTGCATGCTTTATTTACATTCTTGACAGAATTTTAATAGGATTTTTCCAGTCGGGTCACACATAGTGAAAGATACGGAGAGACAGACAGAATGCTAAAGGGGCTAAACAAAGCAGTTTGACTAGGAAGTTTGGCCTTCAGCTTAATTTTTGTGGACTTTTATTAACTGCACTCATATGGAGCTCACTTGAAATTTACATTAGTATAACTCATTGCAGAACTTGGGTCCAAGTGCCCACTGTGAATAAACAAAATGATTGCATTTTAATGGCAAAGGCTTCGTCCCATGTTTACTGTGGACAACAGGTGAATACTATACTGCTATATATCATGTTGCTTCCTCCTTTTTCAGTTGTCTATTGCAAGCATAGGAGTTACTATAATTATTTTAATGTGTGCATCTTCCACAGAAGTTCCAGTGTCTGTTCATTCTGTTGCAGAGGGGACTTTTAAATCTGCTGCTGCAGATAAGGACAGAGAAAATTCTGAACTTTTTTTGGGACCTGTTTCAGGCCTAGAAGAAAAAGTGTAGAGTTTTAATTCCATTACAGCCTAGAAGTTTAATTAATATAATGATGACATCAGGAATATATCAGTAGTAGTGTTGGTGAGTCTGTTAATGCCTATGGGGACAAGCGTATACACCCACCAATACTTTGGACACTCCCGATCCTTAGGTTTCAGAGCAGGTATCTCACTGTGGTTTACTTCTCTATAAAACAAGAATATTACATCTTTTTTTTTTACAGGCCAAATAAAAATGTGCTTAAAAAGATCAGAAATCCATTTATTGTTAGTGGTCTTACTGAGAGAGGGGCAGTCCTCAACCACTTATTACTGTGTGATCCTTCTCTTATCTTCAGTAAGCTGAACTGAGCTCTGACTGTTTTATCCTCCTTTGAGCTCAGCCAATTACTTTTCTTACTTTTTTTTTTTTTTTGAGAACTACCAGTCCAGAAGTCTTCTGTCTCTGAGTTGAATTCTACCTGCAAATAAAGAGGGAGAGTAACATAAATATATGGGGCCAAAACATAAATCATGTCAGCTAGCTCATTTTTCCTCATAAGTCCTCTGAAACAGAAGAAACCTTTTAAGTAATGTAAATTTTACCATATTCATCCAAACTGTTAGGGAAGCACAGAACATTTTAATCTTCCTATTTGCCAAAATGAGCCTATGATGTCCAGGGTGATGCTGCCTTGCAAGTACAGCATATGTTTCGTCCTTGGGTTGCTTTATCAACTCAGAAGTTATATCCTGAGAATGAGGTACCACTCATATTAACAGCCCAGCCATAGATGAGCCTTAATGTGAGACAAGCAGCCAAGTGTGTAGCCACATGGCCTGGAATATACAGACTTATTTTAGTCTGAGTGAAAACATGCTCTTTAACGAAGAAGCGGTTTATGTAGTTTCAGATTAGAGCATCAATATGCACTGCAAAGTCCCCTGTGCTCTAAAAAGCTAACCATTTTTGAGCTGTGTGGATGCTTATTGCTGGATTTCAATGTCTCTTCACATGCAGCTTTGAAAATAAATGAGAGCTTTAATTACATCTGCTATGTATTTTAGTGCAGAAGCTTTCAGTCACTTTGAAGGCTTAAAAAAATCTTTACATTTCAAAGGTTGGGAGAACTATCAAAAACTATCCTCCAGTGATTTCTATAACTTTTATACCATACATTTTAAGAAGCAAAATGAAGCATCTTGTGAGCCTTTCCATGTGATATCTTCACTTCAGTGCATGTTCTTCATTCTCAGTAATACAGAGCAGACACATTAATGTTCTGAAAGGAGGGAAGACATTCAGCAAGCAGCTCTGGAGGGAAGAGATTGATTACACCCTGATAATAGTATGAATAATTTAGAAGTCTCAAGTAATGAGAACCTGAGTACTGATAGTAAGAAAGTATATGGGGGATACCCTCGAGAAAAACTTGTTTCATGCCTTCCTCACTCACTGACAAGATAAGCTGAATACTCTCTTAACCATGTAAAATGAACATCCCCCTTCATCAACCTAGAGTTTGCTTCAAATACAAAGAAGGTCGCAGGGCAGTTTTATTTTAAGGCCAAAAAACCTGCAGATGTAATTCTAGAGACTTGGTGAACTCTTCCGACAACATGACCTGGGTAGTGACCTAGCTCCCAAGTGACATACCTCAAAAAAGTACAGGGAAGAAGAGCAAACAGAGCTTCACCAATACTTCTGTGGAGTCTGATGATACTGTTGCTAAAACTTCCTTTCCATGTAGTCCATGGATTATCACAAGAGTTGTGAGACAGGTCATTGTTGAAGAGGGCCATCATTCAATTTCTCACCACCTTTGAAAGGTTACATACTATGAATTTTCAGATCTTGATTCTTAAAAATGCTTTCTGATTTATGACAGTGGAGATTAAAGAGTTACTGGAATGTCTCTCTGTCTGACAGGGGTTTCAGGATGGATTTCATTATCTCCCCACTGTGCCTTTCAGTTTGGCAACTTCATATGTATTCCAAGTACAAAATATACAAGTATGAAAAGAACACAGCTAGATTTTCCTTAAAGATAGTCAGACAGCATCTTAGATAACCATTTATGAGTCATTGAAATTATTCCAGACACCAGTAAATAAAATCCAATTTGTTGTAGAAACGTAGTTGATCGGAGGGAATACTTCTGAATAAAAAATTCATATTCCTTTCCAAAAACTATGGGTTTAACTTTTTGAAGTAAATCGTGGTAATATGTAAAATAAAAAAGCCCCACATACAAGTGACAGCAGATGATGGATCAGTTGTAACAGAGAATGATTTGCATGTGGTTTGGTAGGACAGAAGAGAGGACCTTCCAGTTAGATTACAAATTGAGTTGATTATCAGAAAATTAGTTTTCATCTAAAATTATGGTTGTTACAGGTGTTTTATGGTATATCCTCTGGATTTTCCTTTCCAATTGCTTGGTCTATACTCTGTTGGTTGTCACTATCAAAGCAAAAGTCAGCTAAGGGGCACATTTTTGTTACAAGAGCTTTTGCAAGACACAACGATCTTCAGTTTGCTAATCTCATAGTCAGGATTTACTTTCTAAAACAGTTTCAATAGCAAAAACTTCAAAAGTAAATACTAAGAAGCAGTTAGCTCACTAAAAGTATGTGTTCCCAAGTAAATCCAAATGTTGGGATACATTGTTAGGTGTTATTATCATTTTTCATGTATGTTTGAGGCTGATGCTGTTGGCGAGGATCTCAGTGCTCAAAAAACTTCATCTGAAAATACCAGCATCATATCTTCTGCCATAATCATGGCTTCACATTGTTTCTAGTGTATATTTTTATAAGACAGTGATGAAAACATACTCATTTGTTGTAAATTCAACTATTCAAGCACTTGAGTGTAAACAAACATGTCCAAGTCTTGATCTATGAGTAACTGTTTTTCCAGTTATTTTCCATAAGTTTTTTTCATGTATTTTGGTATTAGAAGACACTGACTTAAAACTCCAAAATTTTCCATAGCTCAAGGAGTTGATAGTGAAGTTTGTCTGGATTATATATGTCCATAGTCAATATTTTGAAAGCATAAGCCTAGACAAGAAAATCATTGTTCTTTCTACTGAGTCCTCTCTGATTATATTATGACTAGAATTTACTTGCAACTTTTGTCTATTGCTTTGCTTCTTGTATTCAAAAATTCATATGCAAGATTTTAATTGTTGGAATGATTGCCTTGTCTGCAGATGAAATGCAGATGGGTGAGATCAACTTCACCCCAACTGAAATTCAATTCAGGATTTAAGAAATCTGTTCTGCTAATGTTCAGGCCTGGTAAAACTGACCCACAGGTAGCTGGAATGCCATTGAAGAGGACTCAGCACTAATCCCTGTGTTACAAGTCGTAAATTATCTTAAATCCTATATTAATATATGATTATGTTGCCATGTTAGCAGTGCTAAGGGAAAAACAATATGTTATTAATTCTGAGGAAAGGCAGACTAGACAACAAGAAGTAAATACTAAAACAGAAAACATCTAGCAGTCCCCCTAAGTACCTCAGTGCCTTCTCCATTTATCCTCACTGTTCTGTACAAACTGGATCTGGAAGAGAGAGTGACATGACCAAAGGCATCATAGAACAGCCTGCATTCAGCTTTGTGAAAAAGAAACTCTTTGCTGTTACTTGACAGAAAACTGGGTTTAACAGTTAGGAAAGACTGATCATGATCTTAAATGAGTCTGAGGCTTTATCTGTTGCAAGTTTAACTTAAGAAATGATGTGATTTAGCACTTAATGTATGCAGGTCTTGGTATTTGGGCCAGCCCAGGGGTTGTTCCACTGTAGATATGCATATGCGAAAACTCCATTATTTTGAGTAACAAATTAAGTTTAATGATGAATTCACTGTGGGTATCCAAAGCAAAAACTATTCTTCATTCAGTGTTCTAGGTAAGCATGGTGTTAAAAAAAAAACTGAGATAATTTTGGACACACTCATTGTGTCTTAGTTGGGACTGCTTGTCATAAAGCATTCAGAGCCTGTGGCCTTTGCTGTCCAACACAAAAATCAAGAGCTTCTTCTTGCTGCTGCTAGAAGAAAATTTTGTTCATGAACGGTGAAGGCAGGTTGTCGCATTGACTTCAGGGAATCTTTTGATCCCAGGTTTTCCCTTTGCAAAGATCACCTCTTGTGGGTGTTACAGTTGTTGACATCTGTCAGCCTTTGACTGACTGGGGAAGGTCAGTCTTAGCTGGACGTGATGAAGTGTCCTTGTGCTGCTGGGCACTTCTCTGTGGGCACAGTACGGGGTCACTCACGCTGGCAGTGCCTGCTGCTGGCATGCTCCCGCCCTCTGCAGGGGCTGGGCAGGGCTCCCACACTGCCAAAAGCTGCAAGACAGGTGTTATGGGACAGTGATGGGCAGTGGGACCTTCAAACAAAGCCTGTTAGCAAAGACTTTCCACTGAGTCACATGGTTTACGAAGAACCCCCTTGCTCTATGAACTCCTTAGAGAGGAGTCCAGGTGAGGCTGGATCCAATCCTAGCCCCAGACTTAGTCAACAGCTTATGTCTAAAGATTATACAGGTCTAATTGGACCTTTATATGATTTTATCTGAAGAATTAAGGATGGCAAACCTATTTATACAATTGTATTAATGATTTCTTTAAATTCGTTCACCTTAGGGAGGTGTGCTAGAATTCCTCACTGTGCAAAAACGGGACTGGCCTTTTATAGTATAAAGTGATTGTAATTTTTGTTATAATATACCTTTTTAGACTCTTTGTTGTCATGTTTACTGAGCAAAATATTCTTTGCTGCTGAAAAAGGTGTTATGAGCTCTTTGTTTTTTGCTGCTTGAAAATTTTGACCTTCCACATGAGGGTCTGCACATCCTTGCTACTCCCAGGCTCAGTTGGGGAGCATCTTTCTTGCATATCCTCACAACTGGGTTTGGTGGTATGGTCAAGCAGGTCTCAGCATTCTTCAGCAATAAAAACAGCAGACCCTTCTTTCTTGACCTTATCACTGACAAGAAGGCCCTCCTTGCTTGATCTCTCAATAATAACTTGTTTTTTTGTTATTTACTTTAAGCCAAAGTCTGAGGTGCTGTATCCCTGCTCAGACAGAGCAACCTGTTACAAGCAAAGCAGTGCTGCTTCCTTTCATTGACTAGACTTCATGAAGTTTGTCATCAAAACATATCAGCCCTTACCACTAGCTAGGTAGAGGGTTGTAAATCTCAGAGAGATGCACCAAAAAGTAAAACCAGTAGGTAAGGTATGTATGTATGCTTGTAACTTGTGAGCTGTTAAGTGCAAATTTCCCAGGGAGGTCTAGGATACATCCAAGAGAGGATGTCTCAGGGGTGTTTCTGTACAGCTGACAGCCGTGTCACATGGTTTTAACAAGGCTCTGGATATCTGTAAAGGTTACAGTGTTTGTACACTGAAAGGCGCAGTTGCCAGCAGAAATGCATCAGTACATCAATGTATCAGAGAGATTCAGAATTTTGCTCAGTTTCATGTTGAACATTTCATACTTTAGCTAAAAAAGCTGATGGACTTGTTTGCACACAAAGACCAACTCAGCATACTGGTAACTGACAGCTGCAAAAGAAAGTAAGATAACAGCATGTGTTCAGATTAAAATATTAATTAAGTTTTCTCCTTTACAGGAGAAATTCTTCTTAACTCATTATAGGTCATTATCAAAGCAAAAACATAAATAAAAGCAAATAATTTTCTGCTTTGCTATATGTATGTATGTATACATATATCCAAATATATAAAAAAACTTCTTAGTAGAGTCAATAGGAATCTCTAGATACATAATCATGAACGAAAAATAGACACGCATCTGAAAAAGCACAATCTTGACATGTTATATATACCCTGCTCATCTAAGGAAATGTGATTTCATTGCATTTTAGGACACTTGCACTAAACTTCTTAACTTCAGGGCTGAACACAAAACCTTTCGAAAGTTACTTTTTTCTAAACTGATAACCCAGATACCCTATTTAAATTGGGGGAAAAGGACATGTCTTTTTTGATGAGATATTAAAATGTAACACTTCAGGAGATTTCACTTCAAACAACATTATCAAGACACTGGCTAAATTATTACAGATACAGGTAAACTGATAAGTCACACCGTCTGTACTTTACTCCTGCCAGATCTATAAGATTTTCTTACGTGCATTTACAGATTTTTTTTCCTTATCAGAATTAAAGTATTGTGTTCAGCAAGTTTTCCCTTCACATTTAAACCTGGTTTCTTTAAGTATAAGTTTATTGTAATATCATAAATTAAGATGAAATTTTAAAATAACTACTGAAGTAGAATTTTTAATGGTCCCAAAAATGATTTCTGAGGCTTCATGTGGTTTTTGACTTTCCCAAGTCAAAGGACTTGGGAATTTTTGGCGCCAAGTTGAAATGCCATAATTTTTGAGTAAAGAATTGCTGCTGATCTGTGCTGGCATATTGCACAATTATAGGACAGTTTTTCTGCAAAGATGATGTATAAAGCACTGTATGTCTAATGGCTAGTGGAGATTGTCACATGTTGTTTCATGTGGAGAAACAAATCCTACTGGAATGGGAAAAACCCCACTTTAATATAATTCAAAAATGTAAATCCTATTTAGAGAAATTAAATAATTAATGAGGGATCCATTTTGGAATATTCACCCTTGGCCATAACTTACAAAGCAGCAGATTCTCCAGAGAGTAAAAGAAAAGAATTTGAAGTTTAGAACAACATCACCCTATGGTGTCCCATAGTCTGATCTGTGGAGTCCCATCTCCCAGTCAGATCAAAAACATTGACCTGTGCTGAAGTCAAAAAAAGATAGGCATCTGGGCAAACATGAATAGAGAAGCAAAGACTTCTTCCACTTCCATGAGCAAAATAATTGTGGTATTGACTGCCATCTCAACCACAATGTTGAAATTCATAGAGATAAGGTAAAATCCAGGAAGAAAAAAGGAATGCAATAGAAAATTACATTCTACATACATATACAACAGTTTGAGCCTAAAGATGTGGACCACTGAACCTTGAATCTCTGGAAAGATGCCTTAAAAATCTAATGCTCTAAAGGTCAGAGTTCAATTTTCAAATGAACCAAAAATTCAAACCTTTAAAAACTTGACAGCATCAGTATCTGTGTTAAAACGCTTTAAACTTCTTCCAGCACTGGCTTTGGAGGAAATCCAGCATAAGTTGTTCCCTCCATACTGTTTCATACTGGCAGTTTTCCTGAGGAATGTAATTTGGCAGCCAGTGCATAAGGCACCATAGGAATACAGTGCCACTGTATGTATATAAGCATATATATACATATATATATGTAAGAAATATGTAATATATTATGTACTCTGATCTGTTTGTCTATCTATCTATTTCTCTATCTATCTATCTATTCTAAAAAAAAAAGGCAACGAGGAGCTTAGCTGCTCCAAATAAAATCAACTCTGAAGAAGTTATATCTCATTGTCTTCATTTTATAAGCAGTTCATTTCATGCTGAGCTCCAGCTTTCCAAAGAACAGAAATTCTATTAATCAGGATATCCTACAACAGATCACCTTCAGATGTTAAATGAACTGTTGAGAGAAAAAAAAGGAAAAGAATATAAACTACCGTTGCTTAAATGTTTATTGATCATGCAGAAACTTTCCACTTTGCCTAGAAAATATCTAATAAATAGAGCTCCAAGACAGCTAAAAAACAGTGATTAATGCTAACATTAGCTCTCCTATTTCACCAAAGTCAAATTAATATAAATGGGTCCAAAGCAGAAAGCAAGGTTTTGTCACTATTGCCAAGGGTTCTAGCATAAATAACATTGCAGAAGACAGAAATACAGAAATATGAGGAATAGACTAACTGTTCATAGAAACAAAGAATCATTAATGTTGGGAAATACCTCCAAGATCATTAAGTCCAACTATTACTCCTACATGCATTTCTACAGACTTTGCATACTTTGGTAATGAATTGAAAACTCTAAGCGAGCTAACATGTGACCCTGAGAATTCCTTATAAAATCAGAATTCCTTATAAAGGCCTCTGTGATGAACCCGCAAAACTGCAGAGCGATATAGACATCTGCCACACTTTCTTACTATACCTACCAGATCAGTAGAAGTAGTTTACAGCTGTGACACACATATTTAAACTAGGTTAAATTATAGGACAGGATTTCATTTTTTTCTTTCTCCAACATGATTATCATGGCTATTATGGACACTTAAATGTGGTCATAAATATCTTCGTGAACAGCAGTGGTGGTTTTGGTTCCAGATACTTTATTTTCAAAGAGATGTTATCAGACTAAATGGCAATGGAGTGAAGAGGAGCCCTGGCAAAACTCATTTGAAAGCAGAGGTGGTCAACTTTGTTTCCAGTGGAGAATAAAAATAACATAAAAGCAGCTACAGATTGAAATCTATGGCTAAGACTTCAATTTAATTGCCAGAAAATACAGATAACTTTTTTCCCTCATGGAACCTTTGTTTCTTCCATCTGCATATCTTCCTGGTGAAATCTGTGAAATTACGTTCTGTGTAGCTCTGAATAAAAAAAGAAAGGAAAAATATGAAAAGTTTGAATTTATAGTATTATCTTCCCCAAAAGGACAGAAAAACAGATAATCAAGAGAACATTTTCTCTGGCCAAAAAGCACCTTATATATTTTTGAGACTCTTTCCTTACATTTTGCTTGGTTTCAGTTGTCAAAAATACCTATCGCGGACAGTTTTTCATTTGACCTGCTATTGCTGTGACCTGGCTCCGTATATAAGTTATAAATGGAAATCAGATAACAGCATTCCTCAAAATTATGCTTACTGGGATCTTGCATTTGTGTGGCCAGAACAAAAACTGCAGAGAGACAAGAGTAGAAAGAAAATACAAAGTGGCATGTGTGTTAGTTACCCAAAGAGTAAAGCTGCTTAAGTAATGATATAGCCAGATTCAAGGTATGGCCGTTAGAAAGGGATTATCATTAGAAAGGGATTTTTCTTCGGTGTTTAAAAATGAAATGCCCTCATGTTAAAAATAATAAGGTTTTACTAGCTTTCATATAATATTTACTTGTTTCTTCCTTCTTGGATCTCAGATAATTTTTGGAGGTCATTATGAATTTGGCAGGAAATGCAATCAGCAGAACTTCTAAGTGTTTGAAACCATTCTTCAATGAAATAATGGCCTAGGTAAAAATAAAACAAACAAGAAACTGTAATTGTGATTACCAATGAACCAATAATTCATCACCAATGAACTGGCAAATCTGATTAATAGCTGATCAGAGAAGATGATAGTGTTTCTGCTATGAAGAACAAAAGACTATTACATCGGCCATATTTGTTAATCTAGATGACCAAGAAAGAAAAACAAAATTATTTTCAGTAGGCTCCCTGGAAAAACACCCTCAAAACCAAAGAACTTTGGTACATATAATAATGACAGCTGTAAATATTAATCTGAAAAGTTAGAAAGAAAATTATTTGTGTCACCTTATATCCCTAGATATTTTCCAGTTCTAATAGAGAACCATTTTAGCAGTAAATATGTCCACTAAGATGACTATCTAGCTCCATCTTTTGTTGTATTTTTCAAGGGACTGGAAATTGTTTAGAATCACAGAATATGCTGGGTTGGAAGGGACCCATCAGGTTCATCAAGTCCAACTCCTGACCCTTCACAGGACATCCCAAGGGCCATACCATGTTCCTGAGAACACCGTCCAAATGCTTCTTGAACTTTGTCAGGCTGGTGCTGTGCTCGAACACCACATGCATGAAAAACCTTTCCCTGACATCCAGCCTAAACCTCNCTCCAGGCTCCAGGGCACTGCTGGCTCAGGTTCAGCTTGCCATCGACCAGGACCTCCAGGTGCTTTTCCATGGCACAGCTTTCCAGCATCCCATTCTCCAGTCTGCCCATACATGCAGGACTGACCCAGAAGGAGCATCTTTCCCTTGTTAAATTTCATATGGTTGGTGATTGCCACGCCTTCCAAATTGTCAAGGTCTCTCTGCCTGGCCTCTCTGCCGTCCAGGGAGTCAACAGCTTCCACCCAGTTTAAGTGTTGGCAACATTGATTAGTATTCTTTCATGTCCTTCATTCAGGTTNATACCATGTTCCTGAGAACACCGTCCAAATGCTTCTTGAACTTTGTCAGGCTGGTGCTGTGCTCGAACACCACATGCATGAAAAACCTTTCCCTGACATCCAGCCTAAACCTCCTCTGACTAGTTTCATGCAGTTTCCTCAAGACCTGTCACTGGTCACAAGTAAAGAGATTGGTCCCTGTCTTTCCACTTCCCCTAATGAAGAAGTGGAAGATTACAGTGAGTTTCCCCCTCAGTCTCCTCTTCTCCAGGCTGAACAGGCCAAGTGACCTCAGCCACTCCTCACACAGATTCCCCTCAAGGCCCTTCACCATCCTGGTTGCCCTCCTTTGGACACTCTCTAACAGTT
>VWZS01008746.1:153660-179402 GCA_013397075.1 Rhabdornis inornatus | reverse complement strand
CCATGAGCCACTTGCTCGTCCATCACATGATGTGTGTATCCAGCTGTGGGTTGGACATTTTGTCCAGAAGAATCCTGTGAGAGACAGCATCAAAAGCTTTGAAGGGATCCATCAGGGTCAACTGGCTTTCCTAGATCAACTGGATGGGTTCCTTTGTTCTAGAAAGAAATCAGATTTGACAAGCAGGATGTTCCCCTCATGAAACTATGTTGGCTCAAACGATGACCAATGACTTCATTGTTCTCCAGGTGTTTTTCAATACTACCCAGAATAATCTTTTCCATGATTTTACCAGGCACTGAAGTAAGAATGCCAGGCCTGTGGTTCCCAGGGCTGTCCTTCTTGCCCTTCTTAGCAATCAGGACAATGTTTGCCAGTTTCCAGTCAGCTGGGACTGCTCCAGTTTCCCAAGGCAACTCAAAAATCATCAGTTGAGGTTTCACAAAGATATCAGCCAGCACCTTGAAGATCCTTGGATGAATCCCATCAGGCCCCATAGAGCTGTAGAGATCAACAAATACAAAGCACAGATTGATCTTACCTTATTATGGTCTTTCCAGTGTGCCAAGAAGTGAAATGATTTATGTATCTGAAGCTCATGGTCAAGTTAATAAAGCAGTATCTAGTTCTCAGAAGTTACTGAAGTTTCTTTAAACTGAGAAAATATTTTTTCCAGATTTGGTACTGCCTGCTATTTTCCCCAATGTCATGTCACCTTGGGGACTGTGGTCAACTGAGAAAAACTGCAGGCACTCCATAGCTTCACTGCAGTAAGGTATGCTGGTTTCATACAATATGGTCTAGTCATCTACAAAAAAACATGTCTGAAGAAAAAAAAAATATATTCTGCCAGGCTCCTGTACACTATGCCATTCACTGGCTGAAAGAATGTCAGTGTAATAAAACACAATTCTGGAACTTGCACAGTATGTAGGCATAAGTTTGTCTTTCACCTATGTACTGTAGATATGCATGTGCACGCACAGCATAATTTCGGTTCCCCTATTTGTGAATCTGAAGCAAAATATTGAGCCTGTCCAATTCTGGTGCCCCTATAGTATTTTGCATTGTTTAACCACAGCCCTATGCAGCTGCTCACTCACTCCCCCACCAGCAGGACTGTGGAGAGAATTAGAAAGGTAAAAGTTAGAAAACTCATGGATTGAGATAAAGACAGTTTAATAGGGAAAGCAAAAGCTGGGCATAGAAGCAAAGCAAAACAAGGAATTAATTCGCTTCTTCCTGTGGGCAGGCAGGTGGTCAGCCATCTTTGGGAAACCAAGGCTCTATCATGTTTAATGGCTAATTGGGAAGACAAACACTATCAATCCAAATGTTCCCCTCCCCTTTGTGTTTTTTCTCCATTTTATACACTGAGCATGATGTCATAGGTCTGGAATATCCCTTTGGTCAGCTGGGGTCACCTGTTCTGGCTGCCTCTTCTCCCAGTCTCACAAGCATCCTCAACTTCCTGGAGTAGCAGAAGCAGAAAAGGCCTTGGCTGTATGTATTGGTGCCCTGATCACCAATAACAAAAACACCTCTGTATTGTTGACCCTGTGTTCAGCACAAATCCAAAACACAGCCTCATACCTGCCACTGTGAAGATAATTAACGCTACCCCAGCCAAAACCAGCACAAGTACCTAACACAAGACACCATCAAAGAACACCTTTTGTTTTGACTGCATATTCCACTTAGCTATCTGCCCTGCTGTACATCCTTTCTACTTTGTTTATAACTTCAGTGATGCATGCTGAACTGGAAAGCATCAGCAGCAAAAATACAGAACACATAAGAGGTCAAGTGTATTGTTGGAGGTCATCAGTGTTTGCAGGCTTATTATCATGGAGAACTCCATAATGAGACAAAATGTTAAGATGAGCTAATGTGATGAATCTGCTGACAAATAAATCTAAATTGTCCCATATAAAAAGAAAAAGTAGTCAAAAGTTTAGGCAAAGAGTTAAAAAATTATTTTAGTGCAGAAATCACTGCATTAAAGGAATAGATACAATAGCTTGTTGTATCCCGTAATATATTAAAACAGTACCTCTCTATCATTTGCTAACCCATGCCTGATTTCATAGATGGTGGTTTTACCCTATAAATATTTCCATACCATAATCCATCTTCATTCTCATTAATAAAATCAGAGGTATCTTCAAAGGATCATGTATTAAGACTTAGGTGAGGGAGGAGGGGGAAAAGAAATTCAGTGCTAAAAATCCTTGTATTAGACCATAACAGCCTAGAGTGCCAATACTGAGTTAGTGGGCTTGGATTGTGTAGTTCTGTGGATGAGAAAGGACTTCAGATGAATGGAAAATTTTACAGTTTGTTTTTGTTTTTTTGGTTTTTTTTTAATCACATAAGTTGTTATCCAACATTAATGTTTCCTTTCTACAAGGAAAATGCATAAGATAAAATGGAGAGAAACATCTATGTTAAGCTGCATAAATTTAATTCCTTTTGTCAGCAAAGAATCAGAATTTCTTCAAAGTTGTTAATCATTTTTAGAAGTTTTAGAGTTTATTCAGGTTTTGCTACCCAGACATTTGTTTCTGTGCCTGCACTTTCACCACTAGCTCACATCAAGGCAAAGCATTTCATCCACATCAGTGCTCTTGTGGCACAATAATTACTGCGTCCTAGATTCTGGTTCTGCTACTTTCAATGAATGCCCCATTATTTTTTTGTTAAGATTCTTAGAAGAAAAACTCTTTCATAACAGATGTAAAACTTCTTTTTTTGCCTTTAGTTTTCCAGCTGTGACAGCTGAATATTCTAATCAGCCCAAAGTAGAAAAGGGACCCAGGCACATCGTACTTTTTTTCCCTTTAAAGTTGCTTTTATCCTGATCTCAGTGACTATTTTTATGCCACACAGCAGTGAACATTGTGAGGACGAATTTTATAAGTAACAATAATTTTACCTATAGGTATTAATATTTCACTTAATGGTGCATAGGAAAAGAGTTTTAGAAAATATTTCTGCACATGAATATTAAAAAATGAGTGTCTATTAATGGATATTTCTTTTGGAAATTAGAAAGATTCACACGAGAATGTTGTACTTTCAAACTGCTGAATAAAATATGAGGTCACCATGTGTAGAAATTTTTCAATAAATCTATAGAGTATTAGATGCCTCCCACATGTCTTTACCTGAGTTCACCCTAAAGTCTTTCACTCACCAGCTGTCAGGAAGAGGATGATTGTGCCTTTTGCTGCAGCACAGAGAGCCAGGCCATCCAGGGCAGCTGCCTGATTTATGCCACTGGTTCCTCTCCCTGCTTCACACTCTTCAAGTCTGAATAAACCATCCTACAATTTTCCACAACCTCATGGTTACTTAAAAGTTTTCTCAAGTCAAGGCATTTCAGCTCCTCTACCTAGCTTTACAAATCAAAGGCTACTTTACTGTTCCATGAGCTCCAGAGAACTCTTTCAGCTCTGTTTTCAGCTTAGTGCAATTACAAAATACCCTGCTGTGTGCAAGCACAGACTACACTGATTTTTTTAGACAGACAGTCTCAAGTAACAAAACCAAAAGTTTCCTCAACTTATTCCTTTATTTCTTTCTGACACTTTCCCCTTTCTCAGACACTGGAGACATTCCCTTCACAGACTGAGACTAGCTTCTGAGCCATCTTGAAAGTTTACCTCTCTTTTCCAGGTATTCAATATTTAGGGAAACTGGAAACCTCTGGCAAATACTACAATATAAAAATACTCATAAAATTCAGGCTTCTCTAAAGTCACTGTGATGGAGAAACCAACTATGTCACATACACTTCATTTGCAGACTGCAAAACTCCTTTCTATGTGGAAAAGTTTAGATTTTCCTCTCCTGTAAATTGAGGAATCTGTAATTTAATCTGCTCAGGAGACATAAACATGCCAAAGAGTTCGAAAGAAGGGGAAAAAGTGGAAAGGGAGAAGTTGGGATTGATTTATTTCACACACATCCCTACTGTTTGACTGCTCTTTTGAGAAAACTGGCATCAAAACCGTTCTGCTTTCCTCTTATCTGCAAATCTCTTTGACAAACCAGTCAGACAGACAATGTAAAACTCAGGATGGATAAGCTTCTTCATCAGTGGCATTTCTGGTATTTTAGTGTTTATATAGAGAGTGGAGTTTCAGTCCATGTGATTCAATGGAAAAGAGTAATGAGGCTGTATGCCTTTCAGACTTTCAGTTTCCCACAGTGAACTGGGTTAGTTATCCAAAAACAAAGTATAAAGAAAGAAACACCACATTTTTCCTAGTGACAGAAGGTTTTTTTTCTGTTACATTGTTAAGTTATGAGACCGGTGCACCACCAAACATCTAAACACAGGAACGCTTTGAAGGAATCCTTAAAGAGACATTTGGTGAAGATTTAGATTTACCTGCTTAGTACTTGCGTAGTCGTTTTGAATATCATTTCCATTGCCACATGTTTTGTGGAACAGCGTGTCTGTGGGGCTACTGACAAAGGAGAAACAGGGAGAAATAAATTTGCAAGAAGTGCACGAGAGCTCCTAAAAGTTACTGGTTTTGGAACACTTTGTGTGGTAGATGGGATTTATGGGGCTGCAAAGGGAAGCTCCTCAGGCATGGTGCAAAGGTGTATCTGGAAGGAGGGCTTTTTTATGCATATATTGAAAAGCAGTTTCAAAATGAAAGGTAACTTTGGATACTCTACTCTTTCAGTCCAAATATTACTGAGTAAATGAAGTTTATGCCTACTGGATGCTTAGGTACTTAAATATGTATGTCAGTGGATAGTAACTTTTTAAAAAATGTGCAGTCTAATTTCACAAATGTGTTCAAGATTAAGTGGTTCTTGACGTATTTTTTAATTTCAGCGAAATATCTTAGAAGTACATATCAAGGTGGTTCTCAAACTCTGGCTGTGGGCCAACAAATATCTTCAAAAGCCTAAACCCATTTTAAACATGTTAACAAATGCATTTGTCTAAAATTTCTCTTCCTTTCTTTCATATTAGTAAAGGTATCAATCATGTGTTGATGTACTAATAGGCCAGCAGAAATCCATTTGGATTCCCTGTGTAATGACACGAGCATCTTCTAAGAGAGCCTATAATACAAATGTCCCATAGTCTTCAGCACTGACTCTTGAAATCAGCATGACCAAATCTGAAAAAGTCCAGAGAAAAAGGTAGAAAAATTTTGCTATTAATAGAAAATATTTTCATGAAGGCTAAGACCGTAGTTTGAATTGTGCAAGGGGAACTAAAAACTTGTCATTTTTATGTTCAGATCTATATGTACAATAATGAGTTCTGAAAGACATAACTATTTTAATAGGACCCCACATGATTTTTTTTCCTGATTATATTTTGATTCTGGAGAAATATTGCAGTTATTCTTGTCTAGAGGTTTTCTGAGCAAGCTGGTATGAGATACTAGCATTTTCAAAAACAGGAACAGTGAAGTTCACAGATTACTGAGAAAACAAATGGAATTCCAGAATATTTTAAAGATAGATTTTTTTCTTAAAAGAAAAAAAAAGTTAAAAGGGGTTAGAAGATAAAGGTTAGTTTGCATTCCACAAGCAGTGTATTTATTAAAAGAGAGAAAACACGCTATGCGTATAAGGTAAGGATTCTTGGGAGGACCAGAAAGCAGTAAAACTGTGTCTGAAACACAGTTATTACTTTATAGCATTGGTAGTAAGGGCAGTCGTTATTTTCCAGTTGATTTGGCAATTTGTTTCTCCTACCAGTTCCATCCAGAATCACAGTTGCATTCTTTATTCCCAGCCCCTACATAAGAGTAAATTTTATAATATCTAAACCAGCGTGTGGGGACTATGTTATCAAGTTCAAGGCATTTTTTAATAAACATGCTGTTGATCAATGATTTCAAAACCTTACTCAGTCTGATACTCCTGAATAATTTGTGCCTGTTCAAGTGACAGAAAACTTGTAAAGTGCTGATTCATGCTCTGCTACCTCAGAGCTGAAGGAACTTATATTACTCGACATCCTGCAGAAAATGCAGCTAACTGGTAACAGGGCCTCCTATGCTAAAGGCAAAGACCCATTTTAGTTTGAGAAAAATAGAAGTGACATTTGACAAATACCAAAGTTTATTGGTTACAAAAGTGAAAATTAGAAAGACATACAACTTGCTGCTTACAAATCTGAATTCATAAAATCTGTATCATTATAATAGAAAGCAGACATCTCTTGCAGGAAGAAACAGCTCAGTAGTGTTTCCTGGAGATTGAAATTACATTTACAAGAAGGATACTTGAGCTAAAATTGGATTGTTTGTCAAAGATGAAACATATTTTGTGATTTCTTTTTAAAGCATCTATCATTTCACCCACCTGCATTCCTGAAGAACAGGCCAAGGTGTTCCTATTCATTCTGTAGGGGAGAATTGTGAGACCATATCTTCATACTACCATTGACTCATTTAATTTCTGAGTTTAGTGATCCAGAACTCATGATTTAAAGATACTGCAGACAGCACAAACTGATAAAAAATAGGCTGTATAAAAGCTTGGTGAATAGAAAACCAACCATGGCTTACCTTGAGATGGCTGAATAACTTCAAAAGTCTTTCATCACATTATTACATAACTGTCTTATGAAAAGTGGTAGATAGAGAGATACACATAGGAAAAGAAACCTGTGTCTGTTGTCACCACCTAGAAAATCTTGTTAATCTTGTATTTTTTTGCATTTCTAGATTTTGACTCAAGGATATACTGTGACTGGAATTTCTAGCCTTTTAAAATTCTTTGAATAAGTCGCAATATATTATGCTTTAGTTGTTATGCTTGTAGAATAGACCTAGCCTTGCGTAGCCTTAGAAACCCATATCTTATTTGTCTTTTCACAGGGCTGAACAAAGAAACAGAATTTTACAGATGACAGAGGTGATATATGGGGCTTTGAATATTCAGCCTTCCAGAGGATGATCAAAACATTTTGAGTTTTGGAATGAATTATAAGAAGGAAAGCATAATAAAGAAGCATTCCATGTGCTCTAAAAGCAAAGATCAGTGATAAGAGCAAATCCATTCCTGTTTAAAACAGGAAAAAACTTATTCAGGTTTACTACTGCTCTTAATTCACAAGGATTTTCTGTTACAGTTCATTGGTCTACTCAATCTTATTTTAATTAAAACTACTTGCTACCGTAGTTTTAGGCTAATCCCTGAGAATTATAGACACAAACAGATATATATAAACAAGAAGAGAGAAAATAGTTACTGATAGCTATTCATGGAGAACAGATCTGGGCTCTTTCAGGTTATCACACATGTGTTTCAAAAGTGAGGATTAATGCACAGGTGGGCATTTAAGATTTTTGTTTCAAAGTAACTCCAAAGCACTAATGTCCGCAGTTTCTCTCTGGTCTGGATCTAAACAGCTACAGCAAACCAATGCAAGCAAGTGAGGGGGTATGAGAGGCAGTGGGAGAATAAAGCGAGGAAAGGAGAGACAAAATGTAAAGGAGAGCAGCACAGTCACTTAGCAATATGTTCTGACTCTTGTATTCTCCCCATTAAATATTCCCAAGCATTCTTCCTCAAAGTATAAATAGCTCTGTTTCTGTTCAGGGCTGCTGTACTTGGCATGGCGGCAGGTCACAAACAAGAACCACTCCTATGGTAACTTCAATGAATTTTTGAATTATTATGATTTCACATTTGCTCTGCTTCTTGCAGATTCAGCAAGTAAAAAGTCTGTATTTACTACTGAGATGTAAATTGAAATGTGTTCAGTTATCACTGGATTTTAAAATCCACGTGTCCTAGGTGTGCACTGTGGGGAACAGAAAGGAAATTGAACCACAGAAAAATCTGTAATGTTGACTTCATCAGAGATTTTCATGTTTACCAAGACAAATTAACCCGCATACATCATTTCAACCCAGAAATGAAGGGAAGAAGGACTTAACTCATACTACTAAATGATCATTTCTTAAGATGAGGCTTTGCTCTTAGTTTTGAACTATCATAAATTGAAACCACCATGCATATTTATAAAGATCATCTACAAACTACTCCTGCTGTTGCCAGCAGAATGTAGATGGGAGAAAAAAACTGTTTATGACAGTGTGGCTGCTTTCTTTCTTCTACTCTAAAACCTATTGTTTGAGAAAGTACTGTACACAGATAAGTGATAAACGGTACGAGAAATGCAGTTGCCTTTGCTTATTTATTAAATGGCTATCAAGGCAAAGCTTTCAAAGCAGTAAACAACTTTAGATTCTCCACAGAGTTAAGATGAACATCTTCTATATGATGTTCTCTAAAAGTTTCTATATCTGATGCTAGGCATGTGGATTAAACTTGGCACAAATTAGCAACAAAATTTTTGTTGTTCCTTGCCAATGTGTTGTCAGGAAGCAAAAACATTTGTATCTATGAAAGCCAAAGGAAATGATAAAATGAAGAATTATTAATATATTGTTTATCATCTTGCCTTGCATAAGAATTTTTTCTTTTAATGGACAGAAAGACAAAATAATAATTACACAAAACCAATTGAAAGAAACAGAGAAAAGATAAATCTTGAAATGGGAAACAGAATTGCATTAAGTACCTTCACGTATGCACTCCAATCTAAACTAACCTTGCTTAAAATCATGACTTTCATAAGATTGGAATCTGCTGGCTGGAAACAAGGAATGCAATGCATCTGGTTTGTTTAGCTCCTTCACCACCCATGAGGATGCCAAGTTTTGATAATTATACTTTGTTAAGTGGAGGAAAGGCCTCTCTAATGCTCCCTGATAACCAGTTGTGATAGCAGCCTCGGGAGATCAGTTACCTGTCAATCCTTCTTTTCTGCTATATTCTTGTTTGCATATAAAGATTTGGTCTACTAACTTGAATAATTGTGCCTTCAATTGCATGTATCACAGCAATATACAAACAAGCATTCATTAATAAGAACAAATGGGTAGAGGATTACCTATTTAATTTATTATTATTTATTTTTCATTTATTTATTATTTATTTTTAACATCCTATTACTGATTTGGAATACTAAGCCAACACCAAGCCACTGACAAATAGAAATACAGTATTAATTCCTTATATATGTTATTCATTCCTTCACTTCCCACCATATAATTAAAATTATCCGTGGACTTATGACCAACATATTTTATCAGGAATTCAGTAATTCTTACATGTTTGGAAAATTTTACTGCCTTCTAATCCAAACTGCTAAAAGAAAAGGTTCATAATATAAAAAGAAAAGAAAGGTAATAGGAACACAAAATTTAGATAATAAACACTTTCTAAAGGAAAAGATAAAATTATTTTTTCGATATATGTTTTGACTATGGAATATTGTCTTCTAGAACATTTTTATATCTCTTTTTTAATTTAGTAGTTTAGAAAGACTTGAAAACAGATTTTTTTAAAAAAACTTCTATGTAAAACTGATTTATTGAGATTAGTTGTCCACTGGTTTGCAAAATGTCCATGTCAGCAGTAGCTAAAGAAAGTATTAGAAAGTAGCATTTTAGTCTTCCTAATACTCAAGGGAGATACTTCGTGATCTCTAGGTTCTCTACTGATAAACAGGAAACCTCTAACAGGTAATACAGCAGTTACCCTTGAAACAACAATGAAGTGTTTAACATCAGAAATGCTTTAATTGTGAAGCAAGGACTGATCCTGGAAACCTGGAAGCCTCCAGGAAGCCTGGAGGAAGCCACTCAGGAGCCTCAAGCTGTTTAAACGGTTAAAGCATAAAAAGAAACTACCCGTTGCTGGGGAAATGAATAGCTGTTAGGGAACAGGAAAAACCCCGGGATACAATGCTGCTGCTCCTACAAATGATGTTTTCCAAAGTTCAGAACAGCTTTTCCACATTGCACCTACACTATATCAGCTTTGTGGAATACAGGAATACAAGCTTGAGTGACTGGAGAGCTAATTCTTAAATTTCTCTCAAGCTCAGGAGAGCAAAGCTCACATCACGTATTAGAAACCTATAGGAATTCCATGTAGTTTGACCAGTTTCTTCTTCTGGAATGACAGTATGCCTAATAGGTAACATGCAAGAAGTGAAGCACCCAGTGTCTGTGTCATACTTTCAGGGTCAGCTTGTAGACCTCAGAAAGTGCACTGTGCATGACAAAAATGTGCAGTGGCTTTTTGCCTCCTGAATCAGCTCACACTAAAAATAAAGAAATCTCAGCCACAAGCACTATGACAGGCTGAACTCTGAAGCATGATCTTAAAATTTCCCGGTCCACAAAGGAGAAATTAAGTCCTGAGCGACAGCACAACACGGGTATTTTTGCACAAAACTCATTTCTGTTTGAATTACAGTGTATCTTTTGAAAAGACAGCTTGTATTGATTTAGGAGTTTCAGGTGGCATGGAAATCATTCCACTGTTAATACAGTGCTTTATTTTTAGTTGGCATTCACCTCCATCAGCTTCCTTCTCTTGATCTCTTTGCGCTCTCTTTTCTGCTAAAATCCATAAATCTTTCCTATGTAGATACTTCGAAAATGAGATCGAGTTACAGGTTCACCTCCTGTTGGATTATTTGATGGATTGATACCTTAAATCTTCCACAGGAGAAGGATCTTCAATCTTACCCTTCATAGTCCATTATTCAGATTTCAGACCATCTCACTAGATCTTTTCCAATTTTATATATTTTATATATGTCTTTCAGACGTAGTAATAGCCTCACCGATGCTATAAAGTGTAAGAGCATTTTCCTCCTTCTCCTAATATTCTTCAGCTGCTCTGTTCTCAGGCTGCATTTGAGAGGTACTTCTCTAGCTCCTTCTTAAATCAAAGGTCACCTTTTCAAAAAAAGGTGGAAATTTTAGGAAAGCATGCCATCCTTGGATGAAATTTTCCCATGTATCTTTTCAACCAAGTTTGTCCATTCAATAGAGGCTGTACTAATTGTATGGTATGTTTTTAAAATCAGAATATGTGACCTGAGCCAAAAATGTTTTTGGCCTGTTTCTGTGAACAGTGAAGATATATCATCCTACTCCGCAGCACTGTTTTAAGTATTAAAAAATACGGTCCTTAGTTGATGGGGGGCCTGAGTTTTACTCTGCAGTGCTTTCTTCTCAAACAGGATATAAATATTTCTTAAAACATTGGTGTTCAAACACATGTGAAAAACAAAATACTGTGTGTCAGTAACCATACCTGGTGTCATCTTTTCCTCAAATATCTTTTCTCTCTGAATGTTAAGAGAAACACAGGGCTTTAGAGTACAAAACACTGGACCTGAAATTTTACACACTGCACTTTGTTGAAACAGTGTGGAAAACAGATTGCACTTCCCTTTCCTTTGAAAATGAAAGGAGAAGAAAAGTGACCCCATTTTGCCCTATGAATGGGAAGGGTAGAGGTAAAAGAATGTGACAGTGGTTGTATCTGCCTGTTCGACAAAGGCTTCTTGCTGTATATATTGCATACTGAAAGAGGTAGTGCCCCACTGTACACCTATAATTATGTTGAACCAAACACAGGGGTTTTTTTGAGGTCATGAGGAAAATAAAAAAGTGACGCAATCCATACAGAAACATAACAAAAAGTGCTTTTTGAACTTTACCTCATAATGGCTTACAGATATCTTATATCACGAAATTGAAACTCTGGAAATGGAACTACTAGTCCAGGGTCTGAAAAAGAGTTTAAGGCTGAACTGGTTTCACAAGCATTCAAGCTTCTGTACCTTCCTTTGAGACCTATAAGTGGGACTGTAAATTACCAAGATTTAAACCCTTGGGATAAGACCATTGCTCTGGGATATTTGAAAAAGCACCTAATAAATTTTGACAAAAGAATCATTATATTTGGTTTTCTAGTGAACACCTAAAAATCTATGACAGAACAGCATGCAAACCATTTCTCCACAACAGTGAATAATTCAGTGAAATCACAGAAAAATAGATCTGAATTCTTCATTGCAGAATTTCTGAACTAGTTTCTACATCTGTCGAGATTTTATGTATGGTGATTGAATGTCCCCTACTCTGTCTCACTACAGGATCAAACCAACCAAAGTATGTTTCAATGCTATTTATTATTAGGTCTGCTCAAACATTTTCTCTTGATTGGTTCAGTTGGAAAAGACCGTTTTTAAAAAAAAAATGGAAATGTTTTTGTTCTGCGAATTCTTGCTGCAGAAACAGCAGGGCTTCATTTACCTGTTTTCTAAAGTAGGGTTCAAAGTCACCTTGCTCCCAGCTATATGCCAGATTGCAGCCCAAAGCAGGGGGCCAGAACGAGCCAGAAAGGATTCCAGGCACCTGGCGTGATGACGTTTCTTCTCCACAAGGTTTTGCAGGGTTGGTGAATTTTGAAACACTCTGCTTCCAGACTGACTTAGGAATGGAATTCTCCACATAGCTCTCGAAAAATGAGGACATGATGATTGGATAAAAAGTATACAGCAATTTGCTGCTGCACAAGGAGGAGCACAGCCTTTTCCACTAAACATGAAGGCATGGAATGCCTTCAACAATACCTGCAGGTACTGTGAATGTACCAAACACATACTGGCACCTACCTGCCTAGGAGTAATGTCTTTCCAGAAAAGAAGTCTTCACTTTCCTGAAGTCCTTTTTGACATAGGATAGGTCTTTGTCAAAATCCATGACACCTTGGATCAAACTCCACAATAGGAGGCTATGAAAGACTTCAGAGCAACAGTTTTCAGAAATACTATCTTAACCTTCCAAGGCTTTCTCTGTTTTCGGGTTTCTTTGGTGCCTTTTTAATTTTGTTTTCCTGTGGTGGCTTTTTTGCTTGTTTTGTTTTGTTTTGTTTCTTTTTCTTAAAGGGAAAAAATATCCCAAACCTAACCCCCTTATCCAATATATCTAAACTTCAAAACTTTAAACCATCATCCTTTTTTTCTTTTGTTATGAAAACCATTTGGTATGTTGTAAGCATTGAAAACCTTTGTGGGAATATTTCTACATCCCATTTGTAGTACAATGTCAAACAAAATATTATTTCCTCTTCAGCTCATAAAGACCATGATCCTGTGGTCAGTGGTCCTTCATCAACAAGAAAGTGAAGCCCAGACCTATGCTTGATAAAACTGATGCCTTCCTACTTTTCATTCAAAGGTGTCTTAACCATTTTCTCGTTTCTTAAGAAACAACAAGTCTTTTCAAGGTTATTCTTCATGTATGAATTCATTCCAAGAACTGCTATTAAATTCCTTTTGATACTTGCTCAGAACAATTCAGAGTGGTGATTTTGCATTTTCCCACCCTCCTTTTTCAACAACCTTGTGATTAAAGAGCAAATATTTTGAAGCAGTCTTGGAATTAGTCTTCCTGTGGGCAAATTAAATCTAAAAATACTTTTCTTTCTACAACTGAACATAGATTCTACATCATTGGAACAATTCTCTATAATCAGATTGAAGCTTCATTCCTGCATTTTACAGGACATCTTTCTCAATTATTTCATTATTTAGTTTTATGAAATAATATTTTGCTTTATTTCCAATACTTTAAATTTCTGCAAGGTTACTTAGGACCAGGACTTAATATGATGTAGTGGTTAGGGTCCAGGCATAACAAAACTAAATTTCCTCTTCGTCATAACTTCAGCCCTTTGTACTTCAGTCCTGCATTTACATTAGAACAGTAATAATGGCAAGTTCATTAAATTTGAAATTCTGGGGGTTATATATACAAAAATAATATGTACATATAAATTCCAAAGGCAAAGACATTGACAAGGCTATGCCTCTAAGCTCCAAACTAATTTTACTAATATGAACCCTTGTTTTACCAACTACCCCAGGAGGAAAACTGGGCAAAAAAAGATATCAGATAGCACATATACAGATTACACTGAGTTATAGTAAAAATATTAATAAAAAAATAATGCTTTAAGTAGCAAAATAATTGATAACAGAGATGCCAAAGAGATCCACCATAACTTTTGTTTTATTTATTTTGCTAATTGATGAAGTTAAAGCAATAAGAAATGGACTGTGAGTGATATTTACATATTATAAGGTTTAATCTGATAAAAGAAGAACACCAAAACTAGACAAGAAATGAGAAAAGTTAGAAATTCGGTCAGAGAAAAAGAAAATTACATCTAATTTGGAAAAGATGCAGAATACTCTGGGGGAAGAATGACCTGAAACAAATATCAGAAGAAAGATTCAGCCAAAATCTCTCGGGTGACTCCAGATAGCAAATTACAAGGAATCTTGCAAAGGAACACAGCAACAAAAAAATGCCGGAGTAAATTTAGGCTGTGCGTGTAGAGGCACAATGCTGTGGCCTAGGGAGAAGATTGTTCTAGTCTGTGTAGCATGAAAGAGACCACACCACACATGTAGCTCATGGGAACAAGCACCTCTGTGCCAAGGAATTCCAGCACGCTGGAGGCATTTCAGAGAAAGCAACAGAAATAAACATGTGGTTGTAGGGATTATTTTATGAGGAAAGTTCAAATCAAATAAATACTTTGATTTGACAAAATAGTTACTAGGAAGGAATATGATTACACGCTTCAAACGCTTCAGGACTGTTACCATCAAGGAAGAAGATAAATAGGATGCATAGAAGATCTGGCTCTAATTTCAAAATGTTCATGTGCTTGGAAACAATTTCTGTATTGTCTTCCAAATGAACTCTTTCTTCTTACGTCAAATTTGTCTCAAAAATGGATGTATCAGTATAGAGGTCAAAGTGGGGAAAAAAAATTGGTTTATGTAAAACTAAAAATTAAAATTATTGAACTTAAAATACTGTTTTAATTTTATGTCCCTTTTAGCTTGTTTTATAGAAGATATTACAAAAAGGTTAGCTCTTTCATAGAAGATGAGCCCTTCAAATTTTCCTGATGATGTGGTCCTATTTTGTACAAAATACATATAAAACCTTATTGACAGCAGGACTGAAACTCAGATGTATCAGTTCCTAGGGGAGTGGTTTAAACTATAAACCATATGACTAAAGGGGGAAGTCTCTAGAGGTAAAGAAATGGAAATTAGGCGTAGAATGGATCTGAATCAGGATTTCCATATCTTAATGGTAGGCTGAATAATAGGCTTCAAGAAGAAAAACAATTTCTTTCTTATTCATTTGGAAGACAGGGTATAGTCCCCTTTCTAAGGCTGGAGAGGAAACTTGAAACGGTATGTTCACAAAAAGTCAAAATGAAATTTCTTGCTATCTCAAAACTAATTCTCCATTCAGCTCAGTCTAAACCAATAACTTAATAAGGGCTGGATTTATAAATCGTTTTAATGCAGCAAAGTTGGCATTTTTCAGCCAAGACAGATATTAAAAGAAACATGAAACAAAAATGGTTCTCTACCTTAGAACTCATTGGGCTGTAAATACTTCCTGTGCAAATCTGTTTATTCAACCAATATCCACAGCTTAACTGATGCTCATAAGGTCTAAGTCAATTTTGAATTTGATAGAGTTCAATAACTAATGGAAGTGTTCAGTCATGTGCACATTTAATTGATAATATGAAGTTAATGGGCATTCTGAACTTAGCTTCACCACTGGGGACTTAGAGCTGGTAAAATTAGTCTTTCTTAGTGGAAAGATATTCAATCTGGGTATGAGTCGAGCAACAAGCCAAAATTAAATCAGTAGCCAGAGTCATCTTGGTAGGACTCCGAATAAACACAATGGAGCCAAAATCTTCACGCTTACTAGGAAGAGCAATAATTCTGGCCTGCTTTCTTGAATTAAAGGACTTCGTGATGTGCACTTCATTCGTGCACTTATTACACATTTCCAGATACAATTTAAGACACAAATACAGAAGTGAAGATGTTAATACCTTTCTGCTAAGATGTTGCCAATACCTTCTGCCAAGTAGAAAGCATAAATGTGATGAACATGTAGTTCCATGGTGCTGTGGGATACTCAACCAATTCCATGTTTACCTAAATATGGATCTGTTGGCTGAGTTTCAGGCAATAAATTTTTAAGCTGTTGACTTGTATTTCCGGACAACTTATTCAAGTCAAACTATCAAACTCTCACTGAATTCAAAAGTAGCTATTGTTAAAAGTATCTAAACTGTATTATAATATTGGCAAGAAAATCAATATTCCTCTATTTCTGTTGACAGAGGAAGTCAATCCACCATATAAGAGATTCACATTGAAAAATAATTGGCAGTAGCTGCATAAACTTTTAAAAGCACCAGGCTACATACTTCTGTAGGAAAAACATAAATATAAGCCTCACGCATGGAAATATCTACAAAGAGCAATAAAAATATTTCAAGGACATTTCTATGCCAGATTTTTTGACAGGGTTTCATAGTTCTGTTTTTACTTTTTTGGGCAATAAAACTGTGTTTTGTCTATGTACATTTATACTGCTCATGATTCAGTTTAACACTTCTGTGAGATGCTTGCCCAAAATATTTGTCCAATATCTTCCACAACAATCTGGAAGCTTTTATCATGTAATCAGCATGGAATCCCCTGCAGCTATTTTGCTACACAGCTTTACAGAGCTGTGAGGGAGTATAAATTGATGGCTTACTCCTAATGCAATTATAGACATTCCAGCTCTTGTCAGACTAGATTGGGCCCTTCTAAACATTTAGACAATTCTGAAAGTACTTATTCCACCTGTATTTTTTGCCACCAAGATATTATCATATTTTGACAAGAATAACTGTCCCTGTACTGCTTCTCCCTCTCAGTGAAAGTAACAATTAGATTAGATAGGAGTTCCAATTTTTCCATTGCCTAAACAGAACAAAGCTTTGAAAGTTAAAACACTTGCGTGTATTTATATGCTTATACCCTGAGGATGCAATATACTGTAATCATTCTTTTTTTCAACAGACATTGATTCTTCTGCACTGGTCAATACTTACTTAATTCCACAGCCTATTATACAGATTTCTTGGTTCTTGCATTCTATTTGGTATAACCCATTAAATGTGATCCAGCCAACCATTTGTCTGAACGTCTTTGAGCTTCACAGTGAATCAAATTATCATTTCCTAAACAATCTTGCATTTCCAACAACAACAATAAAATATAGGTGCAGATTCTGGTAAGCATGAACTACTTTTATAATTAAAATGTAAATTATATTAAAGAAATAAGGGATAAATAGCTGGAAATTTTCTTGCAAGACAGTTTTGCATTTAAAATAACAAAAACCCTCATCAGAGCACAATAGAAATAGATTTGATCAGTAAAATGAGGGTTTGGGTCTCCTCTTTTGTAAGACTGCTTGTTCCAAGCCTACCAACCTTCTGGATTTATGCTATTTATGGCCTCACACTAGAGTTTGATTCTCCCTGCCAGGTCTAGGTTATTTAGAAGTTACAGCACACACACGTGCAAAGAAGACAGCAATATCAGATAGAAAACAGTAAATTACATAGGTCACACTGTGTGGCACTAATATTTAGTATTTGTGTATCTGTGTGTCCTTTATGGTCACAGAAGCAATTCTGGCAAAATTCCTGAGATAATTCGGATAAATAAACCTCAGCAAGTGTGCAGCTTTTGGCAGAAAGAGGGCTAGTCTTCACTATTTCTGATGGGTTCTGTTCATGCTAAGATTTTTTTTTGTTATTATTTATTTATTTATATTTTCATTTTAAATGTGACCTATTTCTATACATTTCTATTTTCTCATCCCTAGAACTACAAAGTCTGCATTTTCTGCTAATGGGGTCTGTGAGAAAGTATGGCAATAGTTAGGCCACATTTAACTTTTCCTACTCATTTTACGAGAAAAAGGAAATATCTTTTAGTTAATCCGTATCCTACTCCAGACACACTCTATGAAAAATTGAATAATACGTCTGAACTTCTTGATCAGAAGACAGAAATCGTGCTCCACAACGATACCATGTACACTTATACAGACAGCCCCAATTAGAAGGATACTTTTTGGTGCATTTACCTCCCTTTTTCTGTGATAGTCTAATGGCTCCCTAGGAGAATATAAAAAAAGAAGAGGCTTTTGTTGCTTGTTCTTTATTGAAAGGCAACAGTGTAACTCCAACATAAGAGAAGCATTAGCAAAAATCGAATTTTAAATACCTTAAGCAGGTGCCATGATATACAATAGTACTGAATGAACTATGAATTATTAATATTTTCTCTACTCCTGTCACAATGCATATTTCCCCCTCTTTTTGAAAGACTGAAAAGTTGGCCTAGATCACAAAACATCTTAAAACAAGTACTGACATTTTAAAATGGAAAACTAACTAATATTCTGACTAATAACCTCCCTAAATTTTGACTGAACCCTGGTATGGTGACCATTTCAATTACACCATCATCAGAGAATATTGCTACATGATGACCTCTGCAAAGATTAAGAATGAAACAACTGAAAGGTGAATTGTCTGTCAGTAATGTGGTGGTTACAGAGGCATTCTAGAGGCAGTGAAGACAATGAACTCTGGATACTAAGTGAAGACCATTTGGCAAACTTCCCTTGGAGAGATCCAGCGCCTTCACAGAGTTGTCTCTAGCAGGCACAAAGGATAGCCAGAAGGAATTCCTGATTCAGCCGGGCATTTAAGGACATGAATAGTCCCATTGAAATCAATGAGATTACTCACTCACTTGAAGTTAACCACATACTTATGTATATTTCTCAAGCGAATGCCTAATGAATGCCTACACTTGCAGAACGGTCGTAGGAAACTGGTTTGCCAGAGACTGGCTTCAAATCACCTTTGTAATGTTTGTTTGGAAAGTCTGTCAGAACTTTCCCATGAATAGGTACCTTTTTCTACCCTGCTAAACTGCCAGGATAGCTAGGGGCAAGTAGGTAAAACAGATGAAACAGTCCTTTGCCCTGTTCTTTAAGAAGATTAGCGGCATAGAGTAAGCTCTTCCCACTTTGTCTAGTGTGTCAAAAAAGCCAGTTGTTTTCCGGACTAGATTTTCTTGTATTTGTATCTTAATGAGTGAGCTTATTACTGTAGCAAATGTTCCTCCTGGGAAGCACTTCTAAAATGAAATTAAAGTGCTGATTGATTTGATTTGCAAAAATATTATTTGTTGTTTTTTTTTCAAAAAGGCAAAAATACCTCAACACCATTGTTCCAAAAATTTGAAAGGAAGTCTCCTACCACCATGAAAAACGAGTGTTCTCAGTTGAAAAGAAAATGAAACTAAAGGGGAAGATCATACTATTACTCTTATCTAAATTAAATTAGTTCCATGAAAGGGAGAAACCAGTGTCCATGATTTAGGGTTATGAAAATTAGAAATTAAAAAAAAAAATAGATCAATCCTTCATTTAAAATAATTTTAAACAGTTTTAAAATCTAAACAGCAACTGCTTATTATTACTAAACAATTACTAAACAGAAGTCCTTCTAATTTCTAAGATGAGGCTAACTGTCCAATAATTCTACATATAAACCATAAAGTACATAGAAAAAAAAATGAAGATATAATCTATATAAATTTTTTCCTTAAAGGCTGAAAGCTATCAGCCGTGTTTGAAGATGATTTACCTATAGCAGAGAACATTACTTTGCAAAATAAAAAGGTAGTCCTTGACAAAGTTATGTGACTTAGGTACTCTGGGCTTTATTCGAAACTCTACTTTGGACTTCCCTCACTATCAATGAAAAGTGACAAACCTTTGTACCTTATTGCTCCATATAAAAAACATCAGGAATTCTTGTTTGTTTGTTTGTTTTTAAATTTCTTTGTGGAAAACGCTAGGTTTTCTGACCTGCTATTTTGAGGTTTTGACATAATAGAGCATTATTTTGTACACAAGCTGCTGAAAGAAAAGCAGACTACAGAGTGTTGCTGAATTAAGGCATTATAAACCTTTAAACTTTGTCCTTCACCACTTTTTGGCTAATAAAGTTCCGCTTACTGTACCGGTTAACACAAATAAGCAGCTAGTAAGGCCTGGAGTACAGTTCTGAGAGGGCAAGGTGGGTTGAGTAGTGGCCAGTTCTTTCTCTGCCAGGATTCCTTGCCTGAGTGTTAAAAGGTACAGATTAAGCTTTTGTCCCAGGCTCTTTCCAAGGTGAAAAAGGAAAGTAGCCTGGGACAAGAGGTAGCAGAGACAAGCAAGATGTAGCATTTTAAGTGGTTTGTGAAATTGTCCCCTATATATCTAGAAAAAGCCTGTGAACAGAAATGATGTCTTGTGAGTGTACATGAGAATTGCAGTGGAGATAGAGTGGACAGATGAGACACAATTGTTTTGCCAGTTCTGTCTTTCATGACTGATCCTGCTTTGTGATTTTGGTTCCTAACCAGCATCTGGAACCTACAAGACACCAGCATCTTTTGACATTGGCTTGTTATAAATCCTTTCTCTCCTCTCTCTCCAGCTCCTAATCTTTATCACAAAACTGTCCTCTTCAGCATCATACAAAGGCCAGCTTTAAGTTTTGCATCAAATAACCTGGTGCTGATGGAAATGTGTGTTCCTTTTCCTGGTTGTGAGAAAACCAGCAAGGCAAACTGTGGGTTTTTAGCTGAGAACGTGGCTTCGGTTCAAAAATGTCAAGTTTGTCAAAATTGTCTGACTGAAGCCCTTTATTATCACACAGTGGTGAAATGATTTGCCTGAAAGTGTAACAGAGCATTAATAAATTTAATGAATTGTACATAGTTCATGGCAGACTCTAATGGCACATTCTTCTGTGTACTGCACATTCCAGATACCACCTCAAGTCCTACTAATTAATATTCATCAGTATAGAAAGCATAAAACTCAAATTGGGACTTGCAGCACAAATCAGCCATTCCCAGGATGCCTCCATGAATGCATTTCACAGGCTAGGTCATATACCACCTAGTCTTAAAACATGTCAATAGGTTGTGTTTACCTTGTCAGTGGTTTATCAGCCTGATGTCACAGCAAAACTGGCAATTCAGGCTTTAAATGTCCATGTCATAATGTCAAGAGTAGCATCTACTTAGAAATATGGAGGAAACCAAGCTTGTTTCTTTTACTGCCCAAACTGCTATGGTAAAGGATCTGAAATTGTGAATGTTGCCTTGCTGAGTCCTACAGTATTTTTTAGCTCTTTGAAAAAAAAATAGTAAATCTGTATTTCTAAATAATTCCAACATCTTTAAGAAATAACAAAAAAAGCTTTAAAGCCCTTGCTAGAATTTTTTTGGCCCAAATTAAAAAAGTAAGGGAGCTCCCCCCACCCCATCCCCCCCTTATAATTTACTGTATCCTGGATTTATTACATTATGGAAAAGAGAACTACAAAATAATCAAAGAATTCATATTGTGGAGAAATGTGAGGAAACCTTGGTCCAGGACTGATTTCCTTAGTAAACTGCATCAAGTTGATTTCCTACCATGGAAATTCAAATGCATACTAAAATATTTCATGCATGCTTATTTAAAGGTACAGAAATGCCAGCATTTTAACAGAAAGTCCAGCTCCAGGCATGGTGTTAGCATTATTCAGTGAATGTCTTGGTGGTTCTAATTGTCAAACACTTGAAAGCACAGACAGAAAAACGGAAGGTACTAGATTTCCTAAACCATAGATTAGTACAAATATAAGTTTTTAATCTTACCATTGTACACGGTAGAAAAGCACCACCCAAACAACCAAACCAAACCCCAAAACCTGCAGCCACCAAACATTTGCCCATAAGGAAGTCTCCACAAATACTGTTTCAAATTCCCTGTTGTTTGTAAGATTCACCTCTGGAAACCAGATTGTAATTTTCTTCCAGGACCTTTGCTAGTGCATGCTTAACTGGTATCAACGGCATAGTCTGTTTATTCAAATACTCTGTCCATATTCAGTCACTCCCTCATCTGTGTGCTTCACTTCACCAAGAAAATGCACTTTCTCTATAGCTTATATTCTCTCTCTGAGATAAAAAGAATGAAAAAAAAAATGTCCTTCAGCAAATCCAGGGGAACATTCTAAATTTTAAATCATTTCAGAGCAAAAACTACCATGGTAATATTTTCACAATATTTTTGGTGGTATCTTTCTCTTTTATATGTGTTTCAGTGTAAAGGGTCATCAGCAAATCAGTCTTCCCTCTTACAAATTGAAATTCACCCTTCAGCTTTCATGACTGGCCAGAGTAATTTAAAGTACTGTACGACAAGTGGAATGATAAGACTGAAGACTGTAGGCTTACATTATTTTTTTATAAAACATAATTACAATCTGAAAGCCTTTTTCAACTCTACACTTCCTGATGATGATGTACTGAAGAGCAATCAGTCCTATGTGAAGATTAAACAAGTTGATAGCTTCCCATATAGCCCTGTGACTCATTCTGAAAATCTCTGTGCTGATATCAGCATGTTGAATACCAGGAAGAAAGTGACCCAGCAGTGACTCTGGATAGCTTCATGGACTGAAGCAAATATTTACATTAATTCAGACAACGGGGAGGTGGGGTAGCACAATGTCCTGAGTTATGTCACTGCTCCAAACACAGCTTCTCTGTGCAAAAAGTGAGGAGCATTTTAATTACCCTTCTCCACCCCCCCATGAAAATATTTTTAGGATTACTTGACTGCGCAAACTGTCATAGCCAGTTGTCAGGAACAAAGGGTACTGTATTTCCGAGAAAAAAAAAAATGGTTTGAGCATTCAAAATTCTCAGACATGCACAAAAGGTGAAGAAGTTCTCCCTAATTTGATCACTTGTGATATCAACTGGGCAGTTAATAACTGCTTAAATAACTGGATTGCAAAATATATACATATTGTGTTAGTCCTCTCATATTCACTGGAAAATCCTGCCTTTTAGAAAAAAAGTGGCTCTCAGCAAACAAAAAGGGGAAAAATAAATATGAACTACTGTTAAACAGCTTTTTATATTCATGCACTACTTTAATATAACTGTAGCAGTTTTTCTTCAAACATTTGAACAGTTCCCTGGAAATCAGTATGTCTTAAGGACAGAATAAGCAATCTGGAAAGCCATCCTCCCAAATGCCAGGTTCATTTTTTTCTCTCTTGGTGCAACAAACACTTTTAGGTAGAATTCAGTAAATTGAAAATGCAGAGGAATATTCAGATTTTGTTTTCTATGTATAAAACATTTAGGCTGCCTCCTGCAAGCCTGGCCATAGGGTCAGATCTGTCCTTAACATATTGAGATCCCTTATAATTTCAATGCACACAGGACTGGGTGTATTGATAACTACTCTGCTATTGTCTCCCTTCCTTTCCTAGAGAAACATCTTTGGTTTGCTTTTTTTATTGTGTGTGGTTAATTTTGTATTTTTTTCCCCTAAAAAGGCAGCATTATCACTTATTACAAATACTTCTTTATGATGTATGGCTTAATTCTGATCTGCCTGATAATATATATGCTATAGACATTCACCCATTAAGATGATGGGGACACTTCTGACAGTAAAGCTTGAACAAAGAATTAACCAAGCGATTTTCTACAACTTATCTCACAGATAGCATTTCTTGTTCTCTTCTTGCAGTGTTGGCTCTAGGAAATTTACTTGGAATGCAAATAAAGTATTATTTTTAGAGCCAAAAAGAGATTTTCTTTCTTTAAAATGAACCTAGTAGAAATAGTCATATTACCAACAATAAATAGTTGAAGTTATAATTTCTAAATCTTAAAACTTATTTTTAATTCAGTATTTCATGCATTCTTTTAATGCTTTTACAACTTTAAATAGTTCTGAAAAAGCCTCACATAATACCATCTGAAAAAAGTAAACTTTTTATTCTTTCTAGATATAACATGCATTGAAGATAAACAGTCTCCATCAAATTGAAGAGAAACACAGGGTACTAAAATACAGATGTAACACAAACATTTTAATTTTGATTTGTACTTTGTTGAGTTCATAATTCATAATCCATAATTTACTGTATTCTAACAATAACACTTTCATTCAAAAATCAAAGCAGTATCCTTTCTAAATCTGAAAGGTTTCCATGGTCTTTTCCACAGTTTTCCAGAAGATGAGCAATGAAGTTATTGTGTGAAAGGGTTTAGAAGTATTATAATGTTGTATCTGTTAGCTATAAAATTCTGGACCCAGCAATGCTGACAAATTTGCTCTGAGGATAGGTGTTCACAGTTAAAGGAATTATTTCAAACCTTTGGGCTCAAGCTTGTTGCTCTCTCTCCACGTGAATTTAAAAAATGGGGAAAAAATTTAAAACTGTTCAGGAATACCAACTTTGTTTTTGCAGCCAGATTTTGAAAAAAAAATAAAGAAAAAAGAAACACAAGAAAAAAACCCATCAACAAACCAAGAACAACCCCTCCCTCCCTGCCCTAAACAAAAGTTCTGTTACTGGTATTTATTATTAGGTATTTGTATGATGTGGTCCCCCAACAGTAACTAAAAGACATATCTTATTAAACATCCTTCTTCTGAGACCCAGCCAATATAACCAAGCAACATTATAAGGAAAAATCCGTTTGGAAGATCATACATGTTTTCTGGAAGAGTAGGCTTTTAAAAGGACTTCATAAAGATTGCTTACCCAACTGGTGGTATGCTGTAGCATAGAAAATTCCATGGTGGGGAGGGGGAAGAAATTGATTTATTTTCACTCCAGACATACTTAGTAAGGAAATTTAATCTCTGGCCAATGGGAAGGTTGAGTGTAGGCAGCATTAATCTCTTTTTAGTTTATGTAGGGGAAAACCTTCTGTTTCTTTCAGGGTAGGATGCTCTTAAACAGTTTCTATAGTAAATTCATAGGTATTCTGAGAAAGACAAACTCGCTGTAAGTGCATTTAAAGCAAAACAAAGCCTCCTTTGCTGTAAGGTGATTGATGCTTTCTACTGATCTCATGTTTATTTGGTGTATGCTAATTCTTTATATCAAAGACACATCTTTTAGAGTTGGTTCAGGAGTGTTGGCAAGATGAAAAATACTAGCACAAGCTTTTTCGACAGCTTAGTAACTGCTTAAGATTATTAAACAAAACCTCCACAGTTTCTCAGTCAATTACATAGGGTTATATGAGATGCAGCTACCAGACATTATTTCAGACTTCACTCACTTTGACTAACCAGTTCTCTTTTTCAAAGAGAAATGCAGAGACAGGTTTTTTAAACTTCAAATGATTCAACAGCACTTCCAGCGTTTTACCACTTCCTTCAAAAGTCAGAGTTCACTTTAAGAAGATACACCAGATTTTACATCTGTAAAATACATCTGTATTTTCTAAGCACCTTGTTTCTATTACAGGATAATGGTAAGTCACGTTCCAGAGGCTGAGATGCTTTTCTGCCTTTGGTCTCCTAGTGCAATGTCTCTGATGCCCTGACGGATGATTCAAGAGTTCCTGTTTGGTTCTTCATGAGCCAATGCAACCTTGAGATCAATACTAGACTTGGCAGCTGGAAAGGATATTTCAAAGAATTTTAATTGCTCTTTTGAAAGTGCCTCAAAACATAACTAGACTGTCTTGGCAGAATCTAAAGTCACAGTTTTCAGATGTGAAAATGTTAGCTTTTTCCCCTCTCCTTCAATAGCTTTCTTGTGGACCAGAGCACATCCATTTACTAGCTGGTTCCTACTAGCAGGAAATTGATCCTAAAACAGAGGGTGTACTAAACTTTTGAGTGTCCCTTATTGTCTCTGAATTAAACAGCTTACACAGCAGAGTGTGTTTCAAAGACAAAACTTCAGTGGCATAGAAATAGGAATGGACTGGGTGTTGCTCGTCACCTGTGATCTTACGAAGTGTCTTGAAATTGTTTGTCATTCCTGAAAGCAAGCTAAGTCTCAAAAGAGCTATGGTGATAGAAAATTACACAGAA